>PVKA01042542.1:0-17354 GCA_004027165.1 Ctenomys sociabilis | reverse complement strand
TCTCTCTCTCTCTCTCTCTCTCTCTCTGTCTCTCTCTCTCTCTCTTTCTCTGTCTCTCTCTCGTACCAGGGTTCTATCTCAGGACTTTGCACTAGCCATGTAGACAGTTAGGCCACTGAGCTCTCTCCCCAGCCTATCAAGAGATAGGTGATTCTTCTCAAGAGAGAATTTTGTCAATTCACCCTAGATTACACAAGTTAATAGTCAAGAAACAAGCCTAAAAAAGAGAGAGAAGAAACAACTGCATTAAAATAATAAAAAAATGGGACTAATTATTGGACTCCTAAGTCTTTGTTTGTAGTTTGAAAATGACAAAAAGTTGTGAATTTAATTCCTTATATTAATCACCTAACAAATTATCAGAGCACCTATTATTTTGGTGATTTTAACCATTTTTCATATGCTACATTTGTTCAAGTCATATTTATTGAAAATTATTTTTATATATGTCCAATCTAACATTTTGTGTGCCTTAAATGTATTGGTAATTAATTTCTAATACCTTTAATACAACATTTTGCAGTGTACACTTGACACCCCTTACCCAAAGAGGATGCATTCATTACAAGACCCATAGTATGTGTCTAAAGTTATGGGTCTTGTGCCAAACTTACCTTTCTTTTCTACACCTACCTATGATAAAGTTGTAAACTTGCCATAGTAAGAGATTAATAACAATATCCAGAGTGTGGTAGAACAATTAGAATATATTGTAACAAAAGTGATTTGGGTGTGGCCCTCTCACGGCTGCCAGGGGCAGGTAGGACACATCGTGTAGATACACTGGAGAACAGGATAGTTTACATCCCGGGTGAGACATAGGATGGTGTAAAATTTCATTATGCTATTAATAATGGCAAGTTTGATTATGAATTATTTAATTTTGGAATTTTTCATTCATGTTTTTAGATAACAACTGACTGAATTTCATTCTGTAAATGAAACCTGTGATGGTGGGACTACTGTGTTGGGAAATGTTTTAAATGTCCCTGGCCCACATATATTTTGAAAAGAACTAGCTGGAGGTACATATGGTCAAGGAGAAATTATGAGTTAAGCATCTGCAAAAGAAGCTGGAAATCCCAAAGGTGCACGGAAGCCAGCAGGTGTGTATTTGTCCCCAGTAGCAGCACAGTGTCTGAACTCACCCAGCCCAGGGCCTGATGCTGAGGGCTGAAGATAATGAAATGATGAGTGTAGCTGAGGTCAGGTCCACATGGCGTGGGCACAGAGAAGGCCTAAAGTATGGGGTAGCGCCAATCAAACAGACAAAATGAGACTGAGAGCTCTGTCTCTCTGAAAAAGAGGTGGCTCTATAGCACTGCAAACCACCTTCCCCTGTATCCAGCCCTTTCACGGCCATGCTGTACAAGTCTGTGTTCTCCTGGACCTGCACAAGGGTGGAAGAGTGATACCATAGCCAAAGAGGTATAACATGTTGCCTGAGAGGAAAGAGGATGAGCCCAAAAGAGTTTATGGCCTTGGCAGCTCCAATTGCCAGGAGCACAGGAGGATAGATGCCAGGGGAAGACAGGTTCCCATGTGTCTGAGCTCAGAGTTGAAGCATAAGGTCCAATCATCTCACACCTATGGACTTCTGGACTTAATTTGCTGGCCTGAATCAAGGCAGAGAGGCTGTAAGTCACCAGTTGGCTGAGGTGAGCTAGTGCTGGTGACAAGGAGGCTGGAGGATGAAAGGACAGGAGTGTGGAGTGCTTCACCACTGAGGGTGCCCTCAGCTGGGTTTACAGAGGCTACAGATATGCCCACCTTCTGTGTCCCTTCCAAGTGGTCCACCCACACCACCTGATCCCTGTATTTCTAATTTTGTTCTCTCCACACCACACCCAGACAACTAATCTGGCTTTGTGTGTGTGTATTTGCTTATTTTGATTTTGAGATGAGTCTTGGCATATTGTCAGACTGGTCTTGAATCTGTGGCTTCAGGGACCCTCCTACCCACCCACCCTCTTCAGAACTGGGACTGCAGGAGTGCACCCATTCCCACTCAACCAGTCCATTAGCCATCGACCACAAATCTGAGTATCTGTGCTAAAATTATTGTCTTGGTACATTTTGTGGAATACCTGAGTCTGGGGAGCTTGAAAGAAGAGTTTGATTCTGGCTCATGATCCCACAGGTCCAAGAACTGCTTAGCACCTCTTGACTTGGGCAGAGAGGAGCCTCCTATCAGGAAAGAGAAAGGCTCCTGAGCATGCTGGAGAGATGCAGGGAAACAGCTCACTCTCCTGGAAGCAAATGAATTCTCACCAGGGAAGATTCAGTCTCATGACAAAGGCAACAACACTCATTGAACCCACCCCTCAATAGCACCACATTGAGGAATTAAGGTTCACCGTGCATTCTGGTGGGGACAAATTGGACTCACCCCACAGCAGTCATCAGCCCGGGTCTCCTAGCAGAGTAAGGGCATGGGCAGCTGTGCTGCTCGGTTGCTCCTCCACTGCCCCACTGCCCACTCTTTTCCTCTGGCACATGAAGCAGAGAGTGGTTAATACCTTTGGTCTCCAGTGGGTCCAAACTGAGAAACTAAGCTGACCCCCCAAAAACACTCTAGGCCAGTGTTTAGCAAGCCATGGCTTTTCATCTCATTTATGTATCACGTCTAGCTACAGCAGCCAGGGCTGCATTGCAATGAAATATGGCTCCTGAGCTTCAACATTTACTATTTGACCTCTTAAAGGAAAATCTAAGTCCTGCTGTGGCAATGCTGTGTCCACAGGGGAATAAAACTCTACCTGAACAAACTAGAAGCAGAGGGAAAAAGAGACAAGCTGTTTGGGGTTCCTCTTGCTTTCCTCTATGGGCCCTTTCAGAGGCTGATCTGCACTTCAGAAAGTTCTCCTTTCCTCTGAATTCCACATGAGCCCAGCCACTGAAAGATTTGTAACAGAACACTGGGGGAAAGAGTCAGGTAAGATCCTTCCCACAGGGTCACTTCCTCAACTGAGGTCCCAGCTTCTATCAGACAACCTACGTACAGCCTTGCTTGTCCCAGCATCCCTGACAGTCCTCTAGCCTCTTATCACCTCTTGTTCAGCAGCAGTACTTGTCCCTGATGACGTCCCTGGAGCACTGTGTGTGGTTTCCCTGTGGCTGACCACACCTTCACAGAGCATTCCTTTGTGAAAATCCCAAAGTACCATACTAGAGGTGCCACTTATAACTTTCAGGGATCTCAACCAATAGAGAGCATAGCTTCACTTCTTTTTCAGTAACTAGTTTAATTTGAATCTTAACCCTCATCCTACCAGGACTGCGTCCATTGCAGCACATTTCTGGTACTCTTTGTGTATTTAGGGTTTCCCACACATGCAACACACACCCGCCTCTCCTTCTCTGGTGTGACATGTGAGGAGAATGGCCCTGTGCCCATCTCATGGGCTGAAGTTCATTTGCATTTATTATTTCAGTATCATTATAAAAGTGACCCTCTTCACCCTCAAAAGTTTCATAATTCTGAGAACAATAAACTTCTTCCTTTGCAGTACCGGTATAGAAGCTAGGGCAAACTCATCACTGGTCCAGGCTGGTCCTGAGCTTTCAATCCTGCTCTACAGGCCAGAGAGCTACTCCACTTTCCCAGCTGGGCTTCTCTGGCTCCTCACTCAGTTCTACCACATGGAGTACATCATGTAGCAAAGGAGGGGAAGCGCAGCTTGCAGGGGTGTTTCTTCTTCCATGTCGATGAAGATGACTTTTGGACTCTCTAGGCAACCCACCCCAGCCTGTCGCGCCTTGCAACTCCCCAGAACCACTGCCCACAAGCCCGCTGAGTGAGTGAGAAGTTTTGTGGCTCTTCTGGCACCTGATATACCCACACCCGGCCTGGTGAGTGTGTGGGAGAGCTTCTGCGCCACCCGGTGCTCCCTGGGCCAGGAACACAACAGAGGGGAACCACAGGTTCACAGTTGTACCAGAAGGGTTGTAGCAAAAAAGAACTGAACATAACAGCAAGATCTAGGCAAGGCATACCTGGATAATCTCAAACTTAAGAGAATGGCACCCAAATCTTATTATGCACTAAGGTTATAACTGCACCAAAGCTCTACACTAAAGGTCAGAGGTCAGTGTTATACAAAATGGCAAGGACAAGGAGCAAAATGCAATCTCAGGCCTCAAGCCCATCCATGATAAATGCAGAGGACACTAGCTCAGCTTAAATGAACCAGTTAATAGAGGCAGAATCAAAGAAACAATAGCAGAAAGGTATAGGGGAACTCAGACCAGAATTAACACCTCAAATTTAAAAAAAGAAATTTTTGAATACATAGCATCTGAAGAAATGAATCAAATCCAGAAACATGGGGGAAACCAAATACCCACCCAGAACAAGTGCAGAGAACACTAGTTCGGCTGAAACGTATGAATTAACAGTGTTTCAAGCAAAGAAACAACAGCAGAAAGGTAAAGAGGAACTCAGAGGAGACATAATTTCGGAAATGAAAATAGAAATCTCTGAAATCAGAGCATTTAAAGTAGAGAATCAATTCCAGAAATATATAGAGGAAACCCAATTCGGAAAAACTCTGCAGTAAAAGAATTAATAGCTACCTCTAAAGAAGACATTGATTTAAAAAATAGAGATAAAAAATATGACACATTCCTGGAATGAGCAATACAGGGAAGAAATAGATCGCATGAAACAGAGTCAAAGAGATAGAGAAGAATTTAAAATCTCAATCATGAGTCTACAAAACCATTTCAGTGAAAGCGAAGACAGAATTTCAGATCCTGAAGATGCTGGTGCAGCTAGTGAAAAGATGAGAAAAGATCTCTTAAAAACAACTAGGATGCAGGAAAAAATAATTCATCACCTGCAAGATGATGCCAAGATGAACAATGTGAGATTAATTGTCATCAATGAGAATGAAGGAGTCAATACAAATGATATAGAAAGAATATGGACAGAAGTAAGAGCAGAAAACTTACCAAATATGAGGAATCAAACCAACATCCAGGTAACCGAAGCATACAGAATGCCAAATAACTTCAACCCAACTAGAAACACACCGAGACATATAATAGTCAAGATCCCAGATATCCAACACAAGAATAATATACTGAAAGCTGCTAGAGAAAACAAGCAGATCACATTCAAAGGAAAACCTATCAGAATTACAGCGGACTTCTCTATACAAACCATGAAGGCAAGGAGAGCATGGAGCAGAGTTCTTCAAGTCCTCTATGAAAACAAATTCCAGCCCAGACTACTATACACTGCAAAACTCTCTTTAAGTTTGATGGAGAATTGAAATATTTCCATGACAAAGAATTTCATGATGACAAAGCCATCCCTACACAGGCTACTGAAAGATGTTCTAGAGAGGGAGCAAAATGACCAGAACTCCACGAATGAGAATGGAAGGAAACCACTAAACAGGGCAAGCAATTAAACACAGGACAAAAAGGAGAAAACAGCAGCAGGAAAATAATATGACAATCATAATTTAACACATTTCAATTATAACCATCAATGTAAATAGACTCAATTCACCAATTAAGAGAAATAGACTGGCACAGTGGATTAGGAAACAAAACCCAACAATATGCTGTATACAAGAAAAATACAACTCGAAAAGACATTCATAGGCTTTAAATCAAAGGATAGAAAACAGTACTACATGTCCCAGTAACTCAGAAAAAAAGCAGGGGTAGGAATCCTGTTCTCAGACAGTCTCAACTTCAAACCAAGAATGATCCAACAAAATAAAGACAGCCACTATATATTGATTAGGGGAAAAATTCAACAGGAAGTGGTAACACACATAAATATTATGCAGCAAACACCAGAGCACCCAACTATATAAGACAAATCTTAATGGATGTGAAAAAATTGAATATCCAACACCACAATCTTACCAGGAGACATTTACACCCTCTTACCTCAAAAAGATAGGTCAACCAGACAAAAAATTAACAAGAAAGTAGCAGAACTGAACTAGAGCTTGGAACTAATGGACTAAGTGGACATATACAGAGTGTTCCACTCAACCAAAGCCGAATACACATTTTTTTCAGCTGCACATGGGTCATTTTCTTTTTTTTTTTTAGTGTACAAACTCTACAGTATTCATTTTCTAAAATATACCACACACTAGTCCATAGATCATGCTTAAGTATATGCAAGAAAACAGAAATTATCCCGTGTATGCTATCTGACCACAGCACAATGAAACTGGAAATAAACGACAAAAGAAACCAGAAAAACCTGCTAAATTCATGGAAAGTAAACAATACCTTACTCAGCAACCAATGGATCACAGATGAAATTAAAGAAGAAATTCAACAATATCTACAATTCAATGAAAATTCAACAACAACTTACCTGAATTTATGGGATGCGATGAAAGCAGTTCTTAGAGGCAAAATCATAGCTATGAACTCACACATTAGGAAAACAGAAAGGGAACAAATAAACACCCTAATGTTGCATCTCTGACATCTAGAAAAGGAAGCTCAAAACAAACCCAAAGCCCAAATATGGGAAGAAATCATAAAGATTAAAGCAGTAATTAATTCAACTGAGATGAAGAAAATAGTTAAAAGAATCAATGAATCAAAAAGCTGGTCCTTTGAAGACTAAACAAAATCAATAAGCCCCTCACTAACCTCATAAAGAAGAGGAAAGAAAAAATTCAAATACAAGCCATAAGGAATGAAAAACATGAAATCATCACAGACCCTGTGTAAATACAGAAAATTATCAACAGCTACTTCAAGAATCTTTACACTCACAAAATAGAAAACACAGAAGAAATGGACAGATTCCTCAAAACGTATAAATAAATACACCAAATAAATAAATAAACCAAATAAATAAACCAAAACTGAACCAGGAAGATACAACAACTCTCAATAAGCCAATAACAGCCAATGACATGCAAAATGTAATAAAAACCCAACTGACAAAGAAAAGTCCAGGTCCTGATGGATTCATAGCTGAGATCTACAAGAAATTTATAGAAGACATAATCCCTACACTCCTCAAACTCTTCAATGAAATTGAAAAGGAAGCACTCCTCCCAAAATCATTTCTGGAGGCAAGTATTATACTGACACCAAAACACAACTAAAAAAGAGAACTACAAGCCAATCTCCCTCATGAAAATAGATGCAAAAATACTCAATAAAATCCTAGCAAATAGAATACAGCAAATCATTAAGATCATACACCATGATACACCAGATAGGATTCATCCCAGGGATGCAAGGATGGTTCAATATTCAAAAATCTATAAATGTAATACACTATATTAATAGACTGAAATCTAAAAACAACATGATAATCTCAATTGATGCTGAAAACGCTTCTGACAAAGTCCAACACTCATTCATGTTCAAAGTCCTACAGAAAACTGAAACAGAAGGCCTCTACCTCAATTTAATAAAAGCCATCTATGACAACCCAACAGCTAATATAATTCTAAATGGGGAAAAACTGAAATATTTTACTCTTACATCTGGTACAAGACAAGGATGTCCTCTGTCATGCCTCCTATTCAATGTAGTTCTGGAATTATTACCAACATCCATTAGAAAAGAGGGAGAAATAAAAGGAATAAGAATAGGCAAAGAAGAAGTTAAATTATCACTATTGGCAGATAACATGATACTTTACTTGGAAGACCCAAAAAGCTCCCCCAAGAAGCTACTAGAATTGATACATAAATTTAGTAGCATAGCAGGATGCAAAGTCAATACTCAAAAGTCAATAGCATTCCTCTACACAGATAACGAACACACTGAGAGGGAAACTATAGAAGCAATACCTTTTACAATAGCACCACAGAAAATGAAATACCTTGGAATTTACTTAACCAAGGAAGTCAAACATCTTTTCATGGAAAATTATAGTACCCTAAGAAAAGAGAATAATCTCTTTCAGAAAATGGGAAGATATTCCCTGCTCCTATATAGGAAGAACCAACATCGTGAAGATGGCTATACTCCTAAAATTGCCATACAGATTTAATGCAATCCCTATCAAACTAACACCAACATACCACCCAGACCTAGAGAAATTGTTCCTACAATTTATTTGGAACCAGAAAAGACCTAGAATAGCAAAGGCAATCCTTGCCAACAAAGACAAGGCAGGAGGCATCACAATTCCTGACTTGAAACTATACTACAAAGCCACTGTGATAAAATCAACATGGTAATAACAACACAACAGACTTGAGGATCAATGGAATACATTAGATGATGCAGAGGCCTCTGCAAACACACTCAATTGCTTGATCTTTGACAAAAGGGCCAAGCACGCTTACTGGAAGAAAGATAGCCTCTTTAACAAATGGTGCTGGAAAAACTGGCTTTCTACATGCCAAAAACTAAAACTTGACCCAGCTCTGTCTCCATGCACTAAGCTAAAGTCAAAATGGATTAAAGATCTAAACATTAAAACAGAAACAATCTCCTGGAAGAGAAAGTAGAAGGAACTCTTGAAGACATAGGGGTAGGCAAAGAGTTCATGAGCAAACATGTATTCATGTGGGAAACACTTCAAAGAATTAACAACTGGGATCAACTCTTCTTGAGAAGTTTTTGTATGTCAGAAGAAATTGTCAAAAAAATGAAAAGACAATCCACAAATTTTGAAAAACTCTTAACTAATAAGCACTCTGACAAAGGTCTGCTCTCTAGAACTTATAAAGAACTAAGACACATTAGGGCCCTCAAATTTAAAGACCCAATCCAGAAATGGACATCTGAGATGAATACACACTTCTCAGAGGATGAAATTAAAGAAGTGAATAAATATATGAAAAAATGCTCCACATCACTAGCCATCCATGAAATGCAAATCAAAACCACACTGAAATACCATCTCATCCCAGAAAGAATGGTTATCATAAAGAAACCAATCAACAACAAATGTTGGAGAGGATGTGGGGAAAAGGGAACCCTTCTCCACTGCTGGTGGGAATGTAGACTGGTGCAACCATTGTGGAGATCAGTGTGGAGACTCCTGAGAAAACTAGGACTGGAAATCCCATTCAAGCCTGCTATCCCCCTACTGAGAATTTTCCTGGAGGAACTGAAAACATCATATCATAGGGATATATGTGCACCTATGTTTATAGTAGCATAATTTGTGATAGCCAAATCTTGGAAACAACCAAGATGTCCATCACATGAGGAATGGCTGAAAAAGATGTGGTATTTCTTTTTTTTTTTTTTTTTTTTTTTTTTGATGTGGTATTTCTATACAGTGGAGTATTGCTCAGCTATTAAAAAAAATGATAAACTTGAAGCATTTATATTGAAGTGGATGCCACTTGAACACATAATCATAAGTGAAAAAAACCAGACACACACGCACAAATATCATGTAGTCTCCCTAGTATAAGAAATCAAAAGAAGAAATACAAATAGAAAGGTAAAACTACAACTAAATAGGGTTAAACTACTGCATATGTTGAAGGGTAATAATCAGCTTCTCTTCTGGATGGTTAACAACCTAGGTTTGCAGATCACAAATTGGAGAAATGGAAGGGCTGCAAGGTCAGCCAACATTTTGACCCTCGCTTTTCCAGGTCAGTGAAGACTCAGGACACAGGAGAACCTGTACTGTAGCATCATGTAACTCAGTTGTGCCCCAAATTTTCTGATCAAGGAGATTATGGAGCCACAGAGGAAAGTGATTGATGATCCATAGTGTGCCTAAGGAGAGTCACATGGAGAGAAAACTTTCTCTCAGGCTTTCACAGGGAGCAAACTGGTCAAGCAATGGCTGTGACTCATCCATAAGGCTGACACTGACAAAGGATCTACAGAGTGATGTACAGGGTTACAGAATAAACCCTGAGGGGACTTGACTGACCTCATCAGATACAAAAGCTACATTTTTTGTTATGCAGGTCTTACATTAGCTCAGTCTTAACCATCCAGCAGAAAAGTACAAAAATAAGGTATATACAATAAGGCCATAATAGTGGGCTGAGCTGTGGATGGCTCCAGTCAACAACTTCTTCGGATAACCCACTATTATTGTGGACTGCTGGACTGTGTTGGAATGTTTTGCTGAATTCAAGCACCTATAATAATTGAATGACAATGAAACACCCATCTTTGACAGGACTAAACAAAAAGGGGGGTGCAGGGGAAGAACCATTCTGTGGTTGTATAAACAGTACAGTTAGGATAGAAACGCAGCGCTTTGGCATAATTCTATGAGAAGAAATATATGCACTAGTGGTGTTTGGACAGGATATCCTTTCTGCTTCTTGTGCTATGGATAAACACTGGGAAGATAACAGTGTAAAAAGAATTAGTTTTTGAAACTGTACTATAATTCAGCTTTGGGAAAAAAAGGCGTGCAGTTACATTCTCTTAATTCATTGATCAGAGGCATCTGCTCTAATAGTATTTGTGCATGGAGTATCTTGTATGCACCTTGTGCAACAGAAGGCCAATATGAATACAATGTGCAATGTATAAATTGTTGAATCTGTCCTACTGATTTGATTTGGAACTGTCTCATTGCTACTTGTTCTTGAATAAAAAATAAAAAATGAAGACGACTTTAAGGCTGTGAACTTTCCCCAAGTGCTCCCTTTTTCCCGTCCCGTGCACTTCTTCTGTGTGTTCTCACAGGTTCCAATACCCTTTTGCTACTGTGGGGCTCGACACTCCCATGTTTCCCTCCCTTGATGCTACCCAAGGCCTCCACATAGGCCCTCCAAAGCCAGGGGTCCACAAGAGGGGCCACCAGCAGCAGGGGATCAGGTGGTAGTGTCAGGAAGAGAGGACCTTTCAGTGGTCCTTTCAATAGGGCAACCAAGAGAGGCTTCTCTGAGTAAGTGACAAAAGCCAGCCAACGTAGGATCACCCTGCAGGCTAAAGAAACAGCGAAGGCCAAGGCCTTAGCAAGGAAAAAGTGATTTGTTGTGCTGCTTATTCCCTTATAATTAGAGAAATAAGCTCACACATTGCAAGTGGCCCTTGCAATCTTGCATGTCCATACTTTGGCCTCCTGGTTCACACACTTGCATATGCACGCACGCGCGCGCACACACATACACACACACACACACACACACACACGGTATGTGTGCACACACCAGGCTCCTCTATACTGAGCTACAATGGGCTGGGGGCCACAGGTAAGTTTAGGGACTGAAGTATGCCATCTGAAGAACCCCTGAGGTCTGCACCCACCGCTGGCTGCCCAGCAGGTCCCTAGCTGCTCAGCTGAGCCCAGCCCAGGCTCCACGCCACTCGGCCCCACCCGCTTTCATCATCCAGTGGGCACACTAGCCTAGGAAGCCTTGGGGTCCTGTAGCCTTGCCACGGTCCGACTTAAACACACCCTGCAAACAAGAACACATCACTTCTTTTCTGCCTCTTTTGATGACAAGACAACCTCTCGAATCCCATTCAGCTGGGAGGGGTAGCAGCAGGATGGGCTGACACACATCCTTGTGGGCAATGCTCACTTATTTCTTAGCCGTGTTTTTAGGAGAAAATAGTGAAGGCTCTGAATGCTGCCTGCAGGCTGGCCCTCCACATGCAGTTGGTAGTGACCCTGCAGCAGAGCCCCTGGGAGCTCCCTTCCCCAGGCTCCAGTCCCACCCACCAGCCTCTCCTGGGACCAAAGGAGTCAGCTGTCTAAGCAGCATCTGCTTCCTTTCCACATGCAGCCCAAGTCTTCCCCAAGCTGTGCCTTTGGAGCCTCCAGCTTCCCTTTGCCCCACAGCAGCTACCTGCTGTCCCCTGAGCACCTGCCACTGCAGAGCCTGCCTTATCCATCCTCACAACTGCCTAGCAGCTGGTTTCATTCAGCCCCATTTCATAGATGACAAAACTGAGCTCTTGGCAATGACAGGGCTCATCTAGGGTCTCAGGTCAGCAAGATTAGGCCAGAACTCAGAACCAGTCTCTGATGGGGCTCCCTGAGAACCCTCCCCTACCTTCTGCTCTCCACCTCTTTAGATCCAAGTTCCCTTTTCATGCCTCTATTTCTAGCACACATCCCTGTCTGAGCTTCAGAGCCACACCCACAGCCACAGCGCCCTGTGCTGCAGGATGAGCTGGGTGCCTTGCATGCCTCTCCCCAGGGCCTGTGTCCAGCTTGTACCCTGAAGGCCAGACAGAGGCTTTCCCCTTGCTCCTGAGCTGGGCATGGTGGGTCGGGCTGTGTTTGTCTCCTTTCAGTCTAGTGCCCAGTGCTCTGGAGACATGTCCAGCTCCAGCACACCTCTGCTCTCACCCTGCACCACTGGCGACTGCTCCCTGGGTCTTTTCTGTTTTTTATTTTGCAGTGTGACTTTTCTTTTATTTCAGTGCAAATGGTTTATGTAAATCCTCTAAAAAGTAAAATTGGTACTTGTGTTTGTTTAACACCTGGAATATATACAAATAGTCATAATATGCATTAGCACAAGTGATGAAATTTCATATGCACTGGGTGGTTCTCCCATCCTAAATGATGCTTCCTATCCAAAGGTGTTTTATTTGCAATAAATCTCTATCTAAGGTGTATTTAGAGTCAAAAGCAGTCCAGAACATGTCTAAGCTGATCAATAAGGATGTCATACAATGGTATCATAGCTCCACACCAAAAAAGACAGCTAAGGGCTGGCCAGATGGTTCAGTGGACTAAAGCGCCTGCTGGGCAGGCACAGGAACAAGAGTTCAATCCCACGTATGCCATTCCAGCCAACCCCCTGGGGTGCACCAAGATGGAGAATGAAACACCTATAATCCCAGCACTAGTGAGACTGAAAACAGGAGGATCACTATGAGTCCAAGCTGCGTAGTGAGACCCTGTAGACCCTATACGAAATGCATAAAGAAAAAAAATCAAACAAGACAGCTAAATCACAAATCAACTTTCTCTTTACAGAATGCAGGCTCCAAATACATTTTCATAAACCATGGTCTGCCACTGAACCTGGCTGTAAGCCTTATCTTGCACTGAAAGGAGCTGTAGCTCTTCCAACTGAGAACTGAGTGCAGAACAATGAAGCAACATAAGAAAAAATAAAAAGAACTTAGTGGTGAAGAAAACTCAGCTAACATTCTGATAGAAAGGAGAGTAATCTTGTAAAACACCAATTCCATGGTGGCTTATGCCTGTAATCCCAGCACTAGTGAATATTAAAACAGGAGGACCACTGTGAGTCCAAGCTGTGTAGTGAGACCCTGTACAAAACGCATAAACTAAGTAAATAAACAAGTAAGAAAAGCTTTTTTCCAGCCTGAGCTACAAAGTGAGCTTAAGGCCAGCCTGAACTGCATAGTGAGACCCTGTCTCAAAAAGACAAAAAAAAAAAGAAGAAAAGAAAAGCTTTTTTGTTGTTGTTGTTCTTGTTGCTGTTTTTTAAAATAATTTTATTGAGAAACAAACAATAATGAGACAGTTTTGAAACCAATTAGTAAGACAGTTTCAATAACAAGCACATTGCATATTGTTGTCTTAGTGGTTCTTCACTGTACAAGATGCAGACATCATATCCTGTCCACAAACAGTATTAGAACAAATCGTTTTATAAACTGAGTTAAGAGAATGAAGCTCTATGACTATCCTATTTTGAATACACCGAAACAGAACGGTCATTCATTTGTATCTGCTTTTTTGTTTAGTTTTGTCAAGAAGGATATTCCATTGTAATTTAAATACTGCAGGTGCATAAATTCAGAAAAAATATTCTAATATAATCCAGTAGTCCATAATAGTAGTGGGTTATCTGTAGGACTGGCAATGTCAGAAGTTCTTGATTTGAAGCTTTCACAGCTCAGCCTATTAATATGGCTTTACTTTTTATACCTCATTTTTACACTTTTCTGCTGAATGGCTAAGACCAAGATAATGAAAAACCTATATAACAACAAATCTAACTTTTGTATCTGATAAATTCAATCAAGTCCCCTCAGGATTTATCCTGAAACCCTATATTTCACTTTGTAGATCCGTGAAAGCATGAAAGAACATTTTCTCCCCATGTGACTACCCTTAGGCACACTATACATCTTTAATCATATTTTTCTGCGGACCCATGATCTCCTTGATCAGAAAATATGGGACACAACCTAGTTATATGATGTTATAGTACAGGTTATCCTATATCTTCACTGACCTTGAAAAGCTAGGGCCAAATTGTTGGCTATCCTTGCAGCTCTACTTTTTCTCTAATTTTTGGTCTGCAAACTTAGGTTCCTAACCCTTCAGAAGAGAAGCTTTTTATTAGCCTACAGCACATACAGTTGGGTTTAACCTCAATATCTGTCTAAATACCAAACATCTTAGGCATAACATGGAACAGGTAATTTCCACCAAGTATTGATATGTTAAATTTTAAGTCCCTAAAGAATATGGAGGAAAAAAATTTAAAATGAAAAATACTTTAAAAAATATGAATAAACAATTGCATAATTTTACACAGAAATTCAGAAATCTAGCATGACACTCCTGTGACATTTTCTTTTGTCTCTTGTTTTCATTTATTACCCTTTGTTTCAAACAAACATTTATCTGAGAGACAGTATGGCTATAATTGGTGTGTCATGACAAGCAGTATGTATTTAGAAGACCAGAATGACAGGCATTCCAAGCGTGACCCTTCTATCACACATTGTTATCTTCACTGCAGTTGCTTGGTTCACAGGTACCAAAATAGTCAGGGTGAGAGTCCTACCAAATACCTGTTAGTTTCAAAACCCTGCTGAGGTTTCTCAGGATCATTGCCTTACCCATCTTGTGCGAATGAATGTATGGCTTTACCTCTGTCATGTTTCCCAGCTTTTCTCCTTGCCCTCTCCTCATCCAGTCCACCAATTCTTGCTTTCCTTTTAATTGTGTTATACCTTTCTATTTGTATTTCTTCTTTTGACTTCTTATACTAGGGAGACTATATGATATTTACACATGTGGGTCTAGTTTATTTCACTTATGAGTATATCTTCAAGTGGCATCCACTTCAATATAAATGCTTCAAGCTTATCATTCTTTATACTCCATTGTATAAAAATGCCACATTTTTTTCATCCATTCCTCAGATGACAGGCATCTGGATTGTTTCCAAGATTTGGCTATCACAAATTGTGCTGCTATAAACATAGGTGCCATATATCACTATGATATGATGTTTTCAGTTCCTGTGGGAAAATTCCCAGTAGGAGGATAGCTGGCTTGAATGGAATTTCCAGTCTTAGTTTTTTAAGGCCTCTCCACACTGATTCCATAAGGACTGCACCAGTCTACATTCCCATGAGCAGTGGAGAAAGGTTCCCTTTTCACCACATCCATTCCAACACTTGTTTTTCATTGGGTTGTTTATGATAGCCATTCTTTCTGTGGTGAAATGGTATCTCAGTGTTGTTTTAATTTGCATTTCATGGATGGCTAGAGATGTGGACCATTTTTTCATATATTTATTCACTTCTTTAATTTCATCCTCTGAGTAGTGTGTCTTCATCTCGGATGCCCAATTCTGGACTGAGTCACTAAATTTTGGGGCCCTAATGTATTTAGTTCTTTATACAGACCTTTGAGAGCTTATTAGTTTTTCGAAATTTGTGGGTTGTCTTATCACTTTGTGGTAATTTCTTTTGACATGCAAAACGTTCTCAATAAGAGGAGGTCCCAGTTCTTAATTCTTTCAACTGTTACCCGTGAGATTTGATTTTTGTTTATGGACTCTTTGCCTACCCTTATGTCTTTCAGAGTTCCTTTTACTTCCTCTTCCAGGAGGTTTAGTGTTTCTGTTTTAATGTTTAGATCTTTAATGCATTTTGGCTTTAGCTTAGTGCATGGTGATAGACCTGGATCAAGTTTTACTTTTCAGCATGTAGAGAGCCAGTTTTTCTAGCACCATTTGTTAAAGAGGCTATCTTTCTTCCAGTGAGCATGTTTGGCCCTTTTGTCAAAGATAAGGTGGCTGAGTGTGCTTGTAGAGGCTTCTGAGTCTCCTAATCTATTCCACTGATCCTCAGGACCATTTCCTTGCCAGTACCATGCTGACTTATCACAGTAGCTTTGTAGCATAATTTCAAGTCAGGAATTGTAATGCTTCCTGCCTTGTCTTTGTTGCCTTTGCTGTTCTGGGTCTTTTCTGTTCTCAGATAAATTTGAAGAACAATTTCTCTAGGTCTGGGAGGTATGTTGGTGGTAGTTTGATAGGAACTGCATTAAATCTGTACAGCAATTTTGGGAGTATGGCCATCTTCAGGATGCTGGATCTTCCTATCCAGGAGCAGGGAATAGCTTTCCATTTGCTGAAATCTTCTATGATCTCTTTTTTCAGGGTACTGTAATTTTCCTTGAAAAGATGTTTGACTCCTTTAGTTACATGAATTCAAAGGTATTTCATTTTCCGGGGTGCTATTATAAAAGGTATTTTTTCTCCAATTCCCATTTCAGTGTGTTTGTTATCTGTGTAGAGGAATGCTATTGACTTTGAGTATTGACTTTGTATCCTGCTATGCTGCTGAATTTGGGTATCAATTCTTGTAGCTTCTTGGGGGAGCTTTTTGGGTCTTCCAAGTAAAGTATCATGTCATCTGCAAATAGTGATAATATAAATTCTTCTTTACCTATTGTTATTCCGTTATTTCTCTCTCTTGTCTAATGGCTCTGGCTAATGATCCCAGAGCTATACTGAATAGGAGTGGTGCTAGAGGACACACTTGTCTTGTACCAGATCTGAGAGTAAAAGATTTCAGGTTTTCCTCATTTAAAATTATATTAGCCATTGGGTTGTCATAGCTGGCTTTTATCAGATTGAAGTAGAGGCCTTCTACTCCAATTTTCTGTAGGACTTTGAAAATGAATGAGTGTTGGACTTTATCAAAAGCGTTTTCTGCATCAATTGAGATGATCATGTGCTTTTCAGATTTAGTTCTATTGATATAGTGTATTACATTTATAGTTTTGTGTATATTGAATGATCCTTGCATCCCTGGGAGGACAGGGATGCAATCCTACGTGGTCATGGTGTATGCTTTTCTTGATGATTGGCTGTATTTTATTTGCTAGGATTTATTGAGAAGTTTTGCGTCTATGTTCATGAGGGAGATTAGCCTGTAGCTCTCTTTTTTAGTTGCATCTTTCCCTGGTTTTGGTGTCAGTATAATACTTGCCTCCAGAAATGATTTTGGGAGGACTGCCTCCTTTTCAATTTCATTAAAGAATTTCAGGAGTATAGGGATTATATCTTCCATAAATTTCTTGTAGAACTCAGTGTGAATCCATTAGGACCTGGACTTTTCTTTGTCAGTAGGCTTTTTATTTCATTTTGTATGTCATTGGCTGTTATTGGGTTATTAAGAGTTATTATATCTTCTTGATTCAGTTTTGGTAATTTCTACCTTTCTATGAATCTGTC
>PVKA01042541.1:0-17322 GCA_004027165.1 Ctenomys sociabilis | reverse complement strand
AAACCTGAGGATCAGTGGAACAGATTTAGAAGATGCAGACACAACCATACACATGCTCAAGGGGCTGAGGAGATGGCTCAGTGGAATAAGCACTTCCCTGGCAAGTGCAAGGGCCTGAGTTCAAATCTCCGGTTCTGCAAAAAAAAAAAAAAGCTTACATCACCTAGGATATGGATATTAGCCGGGCATGGTGGCGCATGCCTGTAATCCCAGCACTCGGGAGGCTGAGGCAGGAGGATTGTTGTGAGTTCGAGACCAGCCTGAGCTACAAAGTGAGCTTAAGGCCAGCCTGAACTGCATAGTGAGACCCTGTCTCAAAAAGACAAAAAACAAAAACAAACAAACAAAAAACACATGCTCAGCCATCCTACCTTTCACAAAGGGGCCATATGTATTTACTGGAGGAAAAATAGCCTCTTTAACAAATGGTGCTGGAAAAACGAGCTTTATACATGCTGAAAACTAAAACTAGATCCATGTCCATCACCATGCACTAAACTAAAGTCAAAGAGGATTAAAGACCTAAATACTAAAACATAAAGTCTAACTCTACTGGAATAGAAAGTAGATAAAAATCTTTTTTATATATATTAAGTACAGGATCTACAGGGTCTCACTACACAGATTGGACTTGTAGTGATCCTTCCTGTTTTTCAGCCTCCCAAGCGCTGGGATTACAAGCACGTCTTACCATGCCCAGTCTCAGTCACTGTCTCTGCATGCCCCGGGGGAGGGCTGCCAGGGCATGTTGACAGGGGTCCTAACCTGGTCCCAGCACCTGCCTAAGCATGTGTTTTAATCTGCTGAGCTATCTGGCTGGCCCTCAAGGTAGAAATCTTAGAGACATAGGGTAGGCAGAGAGTTCATGAGCAAAACCAAAACTGCATGGGAAATACTTCAAAGAATCAACAACTGGGATCTTATCCTATTGAAATGTTTTTGTACGTCAAAAGAAATCACCAAGCCTGGCATGGTGGACCAGGCCTGTAATCCCAGCACTCAGGAGGCTGAGGCAGGAGGATTTTTGTGAGTTTGAGACCAGCCTGAGCTACAAAGTGAGCTTAAGGCCAGTCTGAACTGCATCGTGAGAACCTGTCTCAAAAAGACAAAAAAAAAAAAAAAAAAAAAAAAAAAAAAAAAAAAAAAAAAAAAAAAAAAAAAAAAAAAAAAAAAAAAAAAAAAAAAAAAAAAAAAAAAAAAAAAAAAAAAAAAAAAAAAAAAAAAAAAAAAGAAAGAAATCACCAAATGAGTGAAAAGAAAAACTACAAATTGGGAAAATAATCTTAGCCAATTATCCCTAAGGCAAAGGACTTCCATCTAGAAATAGAGAGAATTAAAAATATCAGGCCCCCCAAATTGAAAGGCCCAATAATTTATGGGCATCTGAGATGAATATACGGCTTTCAGATGAAGAAATACAAATGGCAAATAAATACATGAAAAAATGTTCAACAACAATGGTCATTTGAGAAATGCAAATTCAGGGGCTGGGGAGACAGCTTGGCAGTCTAAGTGCCTGCCTGGCAAATGCAAGGACCCGAGTTCAATCTCTGGTACCACATGCCTTGCTGGCCACACGCAGTGCTGGCCACCAAGCCCAGGCACGATGGTACACACCTGTAATCCCAATGCTGGGGAGACTGAGACAGAAGGATCACTATGAATCCAAGCTGCGTAGTGAGACCCTGTACCAAATTCATTAATTAATTAATTTTAACAATTGAAAAAAAGAAATGAAAATTCAAACAACACTGAGATTCCATCTCACCCTGAAAAGCCATCATCAAGAAATCAAGCAACAGTGAATGCTGAGGAGGCTCTGGGGGATAAAGGAACCCTTCTCCACTGCGGGTGGGAGTGTAGACTGGTACAATAACTGAAAATCAGTGAGGAGATTCTTCAGAAAACTAGGATTAGAGGTCCCATTTGATCCAGCTGTTCTCCTAGATATTTTTCCAGAACTAAAATCATCATACCACAGCAACATATGTACACCCATGTTTATAGCAGCACAATTTGTTATAGCTAAATCCTGAAAACAGTGAAGACCCCCATTAACTGAGGAATACATAAAGAATATGTGATATTTTTATACAATGCAGCATGACTCAGCCATAAAGAAACATAAACTTGAGGATTTTATAGGTAAGTGGATGCAACTAGAGGTTATACTCATAAATGAAATAAATCAGATCTACATATGAAAACATTGAATTGTCTTCCTAGTGTAAGAATTGGAAAGAGTAAATACAATATAAAAGATATAATAGATAAAAAAGATACAATAGATATAGTAAAATGCAAAGTAACTGCTCAAAAGGAAAGAGCAATTGGAATGAGCAGGAGAAAAGAATGAAGGAAGAAAAAAACCATATACACACAGGATATGTAGGGTGGTTGTACTACTAATTTCTATTTGTTTACTGAAGAAGGTAACACTTAATACTTAAAAATTTAATACTACAGGGGCTGAAGAGATGGCTCAGTGGAATAAGTGCTTCCTTGGCAAGCACAAGGGCCTGAGTTCAATCACTGGCTCTACAAAAAAAAAAACTTAATGTTTAAAATTTTTATTTTGACCAATTATACATGCTTATATCTATAATGCTTATATACTTTGAAGACAAAACTGTGCAATATAACAACCACTGTTGAATTTCTATCATCTTGTTTTTGAAATTCTGTATCATTTGTAGTATTTTATCTTTTTTTGTAGTACAAGGGATTGAACTCAGCCAGGCAAGTGTATATTCTATTGAGCTATTTCACCAGCCCCTAATGTTTTTTCTATTATTTTATTCTCTTTAAAATAAAAAAGTGAGCCAAAATACTTTCAAAAATTACAGTATTATACTTGGAGATACACACTAATATGTTAGATATACATTCTGATATGTATTTAAAACATAATTCTCATTATTTTACAACTTATTCCTTTTTTGTCTTTTTGAGACAGGGTCTTGTTATACAGTTCAGGTTGACCTTGAGCTCATTTTGTCTTTGTAGACAGGCTGGTCTTGAATTCAGAGCAATACTCCTGCCTCAGCTTCCTGAGTGCTTGCTAGGTGTTATGGTTTATGTTTAGTTGTCCCCCCAAAGCCTCATGGGGCAGGCACAGCTCAAGAAGCAGCCAGTGGCTTGAGGAGCGTGGCCAGAGGACCAGGGTGGGGCTTGAGGGGTGGGGCCAGAGAAGCACAAACGGATAAACTGGTAGCATGTACTCTGCCCCTGACTTCAAGCCAGCAGCTTCCGTTGGAGGTGTGGAGAGGCTCATCCTCTACACAGTGGCACCACAGCCTCTCCTCGGGACCCTGTAGAGCAGGATCATTGTCTGTGATTGAGGCCACCTGGGGCAGAGGCGATGTTTGGGGAAGACAGAGGCACTGACCCTCTCTATTGAGCAAATAAGTCTCCAAGGTCTTGCTACATAATTCAGGCTGTTTTAAACTATGAAACCTCCAGTAACTGTGAGCTAAATAAACCTTTCCTTCCTTCATTTTGAATGTCAGGTATTTGTCCCAGCAATGAGAGAAAAGTAACTAATACACTGGTATTACACGCGTGTGTCACCATGTCTGGCTACAACTTATTTGTTACATTAGTTATAATACAGTGACTTTTTCCCAAGTATCCTTTTCCAGAATAAGATTACAGCAAAGGAAAACTTTACTTTTTATTTATTTCTGATTTTCTTATGAAATGAACTATATCCACAATAAGAGCTCTTTGATAAAAAATAACAGTTTGATCACTTTTCACAACCCTACTCCTGTTATTCACCCTCCCCTGAGTTTTACTTTTTTCTTTTTTTGGTGGAACCAGGGATTGAACTCAGGCCCTTGTGCTTGCCAAGGAAGTGCTAGTTCCACTGAGCCATCTCTCTGGCCTCTGAGGTTTACATTTTAAGGGTACCAATATATAATAACATATTTTGATCACATCTGTATTCTCCAATACCTGCCCTTGTTTGCCCTCCCCTCTTCCTTATTCCCTTTCCCTTGTCTAATAATACTCTTTATTCTATCTTCTTGTTATCAATTTGAGATTCCATATGTTAGAGAGATTAGGTATTTGCCTTTCTTTTTTCTTTTCTGTATAAATAATTTATTTTTATTTATTTTAAATTTTATTTAGAGCAAAAATAAATAGCAGAAACAAAGACAGAGACAGTAACAAACAACAATACATATGGTACAGAATTTAAAAACAAGAATAAACTTTAACAATAGTTGTTGTACTACATATTTTCATCATCAAATCTGTTGTTCAGATTAATAGACATAGGTATGCCAGATCGATCAAATAATTAAACATGAATGCTTACTTTCAATAAACCTTAATTTTTTTTCTTCCCAAGACTGACTTACTCTTGCTCAACATGAAAGTTTCCAGATCTATTGATGACATAACTTCATTATTCTTTTTTTTTTTGGCAGAACCAGGGATTGAACTCAGGCCCTTGTGCTTGCCAGGGAAGTGCTTGTTCTACTGAGCCATCTCCCCAGTCCCCTACTTCATTGTTCTTTACTGCTGAATAATGCTCTATGTACATGTGCTCCATTTTCTGTACCTGTTGTTCTGTCAATGGGAATCTAGGCTGGTTCCATATCTCAGCTATTGTGAAGTGTGCTGTAATAAACATGGGCATTCAGTTATCCCTACAGTGTGCTGACTTTAATTGCCTTGGGTATCATAGCTGGATCAAATGGTAGCTCTATTTTTAGTTTTTTGAAGAACTTTCCTACAGATTTCCATGGTGGCTGTACTAATCAACATTCTCACTGGCAGAAACACTATCTTTTCAAAATGGCAATCTTAGTTAAACCCAACAGTCACTTTATTCTTTAAGTGTACATAAACAGTAAAAGACAGCACTGTACTTTATTGTTGGTCTCACTTGAAACAAAATTTGGAAAAGAGGAAGTAAAACTGTTTTCTCTTCATGTGAGGAATTGAACCCAGAGCCTTCCGCATTCTAGGTGAATACCCTGCCTTGGAGTTACATCTCCAGTCTAGAAATCTGTTTTAATATACAGATGACATGGTGATCTGGAGGAAAATCCTGTTGATTTTACAAATAAGTTACTATAATTAATGAATTAGAAAGGTTTGAAAGCTACAAGATGGATACCAATATCGGATAGGTTTGGGCCCTAGTGTGAATGGCTAAAATCACTGTGGTGGTTATCTAACATGACCGATGCCCTTAAAACAAAGGCCTGTGCTCCCAAGACCACCTCCCCTTCTCCTACTTAGCCCAAGATCTAATTTACTTTAACCTTTCCTGCGGCCTCAGGGAAGACCCTTCTAATCAGCTCCCTCAGGTATATGTAAACATCCCCTCCAAACTCCACCTTTGACAAAAGACCATTAAAAACCTTTGTCTAGTCCAGAGAAAAAATTCCTCATCCTCCCCCACATTCTCTCCTGTTTCCTCAAAGAAAATAAAGCCCCTTTCCCTTTTTCCTTCTGCCTGTTTCTCTGCTGCACCATTCACCTGAAAAACACATATCAATATCAACTTTATTTCTAGGTAATAGCAATGAGTAATGAGAAAGGAAATGAAAAAGTTATAATCTCTGGTAGCATTGTTGCAGGCAGCAGAGTTAGAAATATTTTTAGGCAGTCAATTAGGGCCAGGCCCTTGAAAGAAATAACAGGAAACAAGATCTCTGCAACTCTGGGAGGGATGGAGGCTCCTGCTGTGAAGCAGACCTAAAGGCCAAACAGATGCTAAAAGAGTAACACCAGAGATTGATATTTTAAATAGGTAGCGATTTAGGTAGATAGGGTCTTTTCACCTGAAAAGACCCAAGTGAGTCACTAGCCCAACCCCCAAGGGGAAGAGATCCTGTCCCGTATTCATGCCCACTTACTAGCCCAACCCCCAAGGGAAAGAGACCCTGTCATGCCGGCTTACTGGCTTACTACGTGACTCGCTTTCCCATTTGGCCCTGGGCCTAATCAACTTTACCTGAGCGATGGTGCTTGTAATCCCATTGGTTGACCACAGTTTTGTCCCACCCCACCTCCACCTAAGCGAGACCCCTTCTTCTCCACCTTAGCCCTGCATGGTTTTGCCCTATAAAAATACCCGGAAAGAGGCAGCTTCCTGGGCAACACGCTCGGGCCCCCCTTCTGTCTCTCTCCGACAGACAGAAGCTTTTCTATCCAATAAAGCTTTTCCTCAACCTCCGTTTGTTCATACAATTCATTCTTCACTTTTAGAGAACACGAACTCATTCATCAAGGTCAGGTTGAGTGTTTTACTTCCCTGTATCAGCATCAAAATATGAAATACATAGGACAAAAGGTATACATATTGTACAATTCTGTTTATATAAAGTTCTAGAATATTCAACCTAATCTACTGGGGATGCCCATACTTTTTCTTGTCCTGCCCTTGAGCCAGGTTGGAATGCGGAAATTTGTTACTCTTTTCTGGTCACAGCTAGAAGCCCTAGGGCTAACAACTACTGTGTTACTCAAAGGACAAGATAAGATCTGTTGGAGGAGATAAGGCCTCTGAGAAAACCACAGTTTCCTCCTTGCCTCCTTGTTTCCTCCCTGTCCTTCTTCTATCAAGAATGCTTTGCTTTTCTTCTTAGCCCACCCTAGTAATTATCTTTACTGTTCCCAGAAACACCCATTGCCTTCACCCACTGTCCTTGACTGGATCTACTGACTAAATACCAGTGTGGGTGCCACATATCCTTTGCTTTCCCCCAAACAGGGGGTCATCCCAGATCCTTGCCTGCATCCCTGCTTTGCCTCTTGGTCTTTCTTCCTGCCCTGAGCCATAACACTTGGTAGGAGATTGAGGACTCAATACAGAGTCCCTGATAACTGGCACCCTGGAAAGTATTGTTGAAATGATAATGACAGAAAGTAGAGCAGTAGCTACCTGTCGATATGTTCTCAGGAAGGGCCCTCTTGAAAATAGTTGACCACAATTCACAAATGAGCCACGTATGCTGTATACTACATAACCAGTCGATTCTCTCGCCCATTCTCATCCTCTGGGAAGATTCTCTCACACTCTCTTCCAACCTATAAAATCCCCTTTCAAGTCTTCTCATGATGACTGTACATTTTATTTCATTAAGCAAACAGAAGAACCTGATGTGGTGACACATGCCTGTAGTTTTTAATACTTGGGGAAGCTGAAGACAGAGGATGGTGAATTTGACCACAGCCTGGGTAACTTAGTGACTTAGCAAGAGCTTGTCTCAAAATAAATAAGAATAAACAAAGAAACTGAAGTTGCAGTGCAGTGCAAATGCCCTCAGTTTAATCTCTAATACTGCCAAAAAAAAAAAGAAGAAAGGAAAATAGAAGTAATTAAATGGAAACGCCAATGTCCCACCACCGAATCCACTTACTTATCTGCATCTCTATTCTGGCTATAGTATAGGGAGCATCTCTCTATGAAGGGCCCACCCCAATCATTTGCCTCTTATATTCAAGCACCTTGACTCCACTATTATATCCTCTGTCATGTATATTAATTTCATCCTCTCTACTGTATCATGCTTATGTGCACATAACCACACTCTAGTATTTCTTCTTTTTAAAATACCTTCCCCTGGAGAAATGTTGAGAAACATGACAGAGGCAAGACCATTCACTTATACACACTAGATGGGTAAGACAATGATCCTGAGAAACATCAGGAGATTTTGGAAACTAGCAGTTAAGTGGAAAGATTCTCACCCGGACTAACTATATACGCTGATACCTGTGAACCAAGCAACTGCACTGAATTTAACAAAGTGTAATAGAAGGGTCACACTCCAAAGGCCTGCCATTCTGGTCTTCTAAATATGTACTTCTAGACATAACATACCAGCTATTACTACACTGCCCTTTTTTAAAGGGTAGTAAATGAAAAATAAGACAAAAAATGTCACAAGACAGACCTGCTATAATGCTACTATGCTATATATGAATGGATTTCTAAATATCTATGTAAATATATGTAAGTGTTCATTCCTATTTTTTAAAAAATAATTTTTTTCTTCTTCATATTCTGAACAGACTTAGAGTTTAGAATCTCAGCACTTGAAGGAAAATACATGTTCCTGTTATGCCTATGATGTCTGATATTTAGATTAATAGTGTGGGTAAACTGAACTGCATATGTTGCAGAGTAATAATAAACTTCTCTTCTGGAGAGTTAATAACCTAAGTTTGCAGATTAAAAATTGGAGAAAAAGAAAGGCTGCAAGGTCAGCCAACATTTTGACCGTAGACTTTCAAGGTCAGTGTGTACTCAGGACACAAGAAAACCTGTACTGTAACATCATGTAACTCAGTAGTGCCCCAAATTTTCTGACCAAGGAGATTATGGGGCCACAGAGGAATGCAATCAATGATGTATAGTGTGCCTAAGGAGAGTCACATGGAGAGAAAACTTTCTCTCAGGCTTCCACAGAGAGCAAATTGGTCAAGCAATGGCCAGGACTCATTCACAAGGCTGACACTGACAAGGGATCTACAAAGAGCAGTACAGGGTTACAGGATAAACCCTGAAGGTACCTTACTGATCTTATCTGATATAAAAGTCACATTTTTTGTTATATAGCTCTTGCTTTAACTAGGTCTTAACCATCCAGCAGAAAAGTGTAAAAATGGAGGTGTATAAAATAAAGTTATATTAATATAATGAGCTGTGAATGGCTCAAGTCAACAACTTCTGTGGATAACCCACTTCTATTGTGGACTTCTGATCTGTGTTGGATTGTTTTAATATATATATATATATATATATATATATATATATATATATAGCTATCCATGCTGTGAAAATCTGTAACATATGTATTGCTGTATGTTACCCTGTTTATGTCATTTGTTCTTTATTTTTGCTTCTATTTTTCAATTTTCAAGTTAAAATACAAATAAATAAATTTAAATAATAAAAATAAAATACCTTCCCCTGATCCTAGATTCTGTATATATTTACCTATACTTGATGTTGATAGGCAACAGAATCTTTATATGTCCCAAACAAAATATTTTATTTCATTTATGTTATTAGTCTTTTTTATATTATTAGTCTTCAGTGGTAAGTAACAGAAATTGTTTTTTTTTTTGTATTTTAAGGAAGGCTCTACAGAGTGTTCAGGGTCTCACTACTAGATTGGTCTTGTAGTGATCCACCTATTTACAGCCTCCCAAGAACTGGGATTATAGGCCACCAGCACGCCCAGTCTCAATTGCCCAGATGGAATCCCCAGCCCCTGCACCAGTTTGCAGGTGCTTGAATCTGCTGAGCTATTTGGCTGGCCCTGGTTTTGTTGTTTTGAGGTGAAAAGAATGTAACACAAGGAAATAAGTGCTTACAAAAACCAATGCTATGGGCAAGGCTGGGATTCAGTTCCCAGCACTGAAAAAAAAAAAAAAAAAAAAAAAAAACCTTAGTGAAATGGCCAAAAAGAAAAGAAACCTTCAAATGCACTCAGTATTTCAATACTGCATTCCTGCTGAGCCCATTTGGACCAGCCCTTCAATCTCCTTTCCTCTCCTTTTTTTTCTGTTCGAATATCTGGTCAATGCTGACCACGGCACTCACCTCCTTTGGCTGCTGCTGTCTCTTCTGACTCCTGCTGTCCCCTTCCCCAGTGCTGCCACCCTCATTTTCTTCACTACTTACATTCCAGACCTCCGCTAGGAGGCTGGGGCCTTGTGCTTGCTTCTTCTACTCCTTCAGTCTCCTCTGTTGTTTCCAGTCTACTCTTCTTCACCCACTGTGTTCACATCCTCCTTATGCTGCTGCCTCTACTTCCTTCTACTACAGGGGTCCTGTGTTTTCCGCTCTTCACCTTGTCCCACTAGCACCAGCATACATCTCAGCTCCCCCTCACTTCCCAGATCCTGTCTTCTCTTTCCCTTCGTGATGCTGCCTCTCTTACTTTTCCCGAAAGACTTGTTGGATTATACCCAGCTCCTCAGTTTCCCAAGTCCTGGAGTGTGCTTACTCCATACTGTTCCCTCTTTCTCATCTAATTTCTTCTCTTCCTTCTCTTCCTCCTCCTCCAAACCTAGGGCCATGGATATGCTAAGAAACTGCTCTGCTGTTGAGCTATAACCCAGCCCCAAGGTCTTTCCTTCTTGGTGTCACTTTTTCTTTTTACCTTTCTTGATGCTCTGGTCTGTGTGATCTGGGGCTTCCTCAGCTGCATTCTTTCTTTTCAGTTGCTCCAGGCTCTTCTTCATTTTTTGTGCTTCATTTATTCTCTCTTTTGAGGTGGAAGGGGAAGGGTGTTTGCAGTTGAGAGGCCGCAGGATCCTACCTTTTGAGATGAGCCTGGAAGGTCTTCTCCTGAGCAAGATTGGCCTTCACTGTGACCTCAAGATCTGTGCACTGGTGACCCTCACAAGCTTGGAGTAGTAGCTTATCAGTCAGGACCTTTGGAGGTATAGGCCCTGGCTGTCATCACTACAGCTGTCTCAGCCTTTGCTTCTACTATAAGTCTTTTAAGCTTCTACTATAAGTAAGTTAGGATGGCTATGATGGGGTGATTATGATGGGTGATGTCCTTTGAATGGCACCTTATCTGCGCCGCATCCTACATAGTGTCTACTATAGAGTTGGCATCAGTCTGGTTGCAAATCATATTCTTTCAGTGGTTTGTGAACTTCTTCACAGGGTCATAAGTGTCTTGCTTCAGTGTCACCTTGAGATCCTGATTAATGCGATTTTCTTTTCAACTCAGCTTTTTACCTTGAGTCCATCAGGGCTTTAGCAGCCACTCCTCAGCAAACTTGATTCTGTAACTCTTGACCTCTGGTGTGACACTCATAGTGTAAAAAGAAGCTCTGTCCTCAGGCTCTCACCAGAGGGAGAAAAATGACATCATCTGTCATTGCAAGGTCTTTCCTCTCCCAAGAAGCATGTGCCACACCTGACTTGTGTCCTGCTATCTTCCATAAACATAATTTTAATGACTACATTAGATACCATCATAGGGACCGGGAAGATGACTCAGTAGAGTAAGTACTTGTCTGGCAAGGCCAAGGGTCTGAATTCAATCCCTGGTTCTGCTAAAAAACAAAAAGATACCATCATATGTATTTATCATGATTTATTTGGCCATTTCTTTATTTTGCATATGTAGGATTGTTACCTATTTTTAAATGAATAATAGCTCTACATTAAGAACCATGGACAAATTATTTTGCCTATTTCCAATATTTTCCTTTGGATAAACTCCTTAACATACAACTACTAGAAGACTGGAAGTGTAGTTCAGCCATAGAGCAAGTGTTTGGTATGCATGGGTCCCTGGATCAGTCCGTGGCCCCCAAATTTCCTATGATGATTTTTTGTCCAGAACCAGGGATTGAACTCAGGTTCTTACGCTTGCCACTATGATGATTTCTTAAAATAGAAATTTTGACTTAGGAGTTGCTGATGGGCCAGGGAGACAGCTCAGTGGAATAAACACTTCCCTGGCAAGTGCAAGGGCCTGAGTTCAATCCCCAGTTCCACCAAAAAAAGAAGTTGTTGATGTTTTAATACTCTTAAGTAACTTAAGTATCTAATGGATATCCTTACCAGTAACATATGAGTGCCTCATTGTGGACTCTTCACCTAAACTGGATGTGGCTGTCTTAAATTTTTTTCTCTAAGTATGTTTCATGTAAATGAATATATGCTGAAAAAGGCCTTCATTATTTTTCCAGAAATTCAAATTTACAACCTTGTAACCCTTGCAATCCTTCCAGACATGAATACTGAAATCCTCTCTCTCTCTCTCTCATCTCCCCATGTGGGTCTGGACAATAGGGCTGAGGCCTCCTTTTACTTAATCCATGGTGTCTCTTCTTAATTCCTGGGTGGTTAGAACACCAACAGAGGATCCAGGCTCTCCTCAGAGAGTTCAACTCTTGAGGAGCTCATACAAAATATGTCAATTTTGAAGTAATTCATAGAAACTGCATGTAGAAGATGGCCCCAGAAGCCAATATCAGATCAAAGGCAGCAGCGATTTAAGGTGGTGGTTTCTAGAGGTGACTGCCATCCATTGTGACATGCTAACCAGGCTGGTTCAGTGACATCATCTTAGGAAGATTCCCCACTGCTCATCCTTTCTGGCTTTGCCATTTCATTAGCCTGATTCATTGGCTTTCTTTCTTTTTTTTTTTTTTTTTTTTTTTTTTTTTTTTCTTTTTGAGACAGGGTCTCACTTATGCAGTTCAGGCTGGCCTTAAGCTCACTTTGTAGCTCAGGCTGGTCTCGAACTCACAACAATCCTCCTGCCTCAGCCTCCCGAGTGCTGGGATTACAGGCCTGCGCCACCACACCCGGCTGTTTATTGGCTTTCTTGTCGATTCTGTGAAGTGGTCAATATATTGCTTAATTCAGCCAGTCAGTTTTTGTTGCTTGTTCCAAACACCTTAATAGTTGTAAATACAAATCCAGATAGAGAAAAGTTGAAAGCATAAGATAATTCCAAAACATTTTTGTATTCTTAAAACTTAATCAGGTGCCAGGGAGATGGTTCAGTGGAGTAAGCACTCCCTGGTAAGCACAAGGGTCTGAGTTCAATCCCTGGTTCCGCTAAAAAAAAAAAAAAAAAAAAAAAACTTATTCAGTGTGTTGAGGAGGAAGGAGAGAAAATAGCATCCATAAATTACAGTAACTAGAGCCAAGCTGCAGCCCAGCAGAGCTACAGTGCTTACACCACCAATCAATTCAAAGATATGCACAGACCACCCAGGCATATGGGCAGCAAAGTTATGGAACCTACAGACAGCCTACTGATGTCAGCTATACTCAGGCTCAGACCACTGCCACCTATGGGCAGACTGCATATGCAACTTCTTCTTCTTTTTTTTTTAATTATTTTTTATTTTATTGAAGTACAAATATCAATCAGACAGTTTTAGGACACCTTAACAAGACAGATTCGATAAATTAATACATTGCAAACTGTTTTCATACTGTTTTGGTATCGTACAAGGTGCATACATGATATTAAACTTACAGACATTATTATAGCAGATGTAACTTATCAGTAAATTAAGAATGTAGCTGTTTACTTATCTTATTTTTTATACCTGAATACTTGAACATATACTCATAAGTGAAATAAACCAGACACACATATGTAAATATCATATAGTCTCCCTAGCATAACAAGCGAAAAGCAGAAATGCAAAAGGAAACATACAACAACAACTAAAATCAATTGAGTCAGATAAGGCAAAGTGAATGGCATATGCTGCAGGATACTAATCAGCTTTTCTTCTGGATGGTTAACAACCTAAGTTCACAAATCAGAGTTGGAGAAATAGAAGAGCCACAAGGCCAGCCAACATTTTGGGTCTAGCCTTTAAGGTCAGTGAAGACTCAGAACATAGGAGAACCTGTACGGCAACATCATGAAACTCAATTGAGCTCCAAATTTTCTGAACAAGGAGATTATGGAGCTACAGAGGAAAGAGACTGAAGTTCTATAGTGTGCCTGGGGAGAGTCACATGGAGAGAAAACTTTCTGTCAGGCTCTCACAGAGAGCAAACTGGTCAAGCATTGGCCATGACTCATCCACATGGATGACACAGACAAAGGATCTAGAGAATAATGTACAGGACTACAAGATAAACCCTGAGAGGACTTCACTGACCACATAAGAAACATAAAGTACATGTGTTGGTATATAAGTCTTGATCTACCTAGGTCTTACCCATCCAGCAGAAAAGTATAAAAATGAAGCATACATCACGGGGCCTTAATATTAAGCTGAGCTGTAAATGGCTATGGTCGACAACTTCTTTGAATAACTCACTATCATTGTAGAATGCTGGACTGTGTTGGATTGTGATGTCGAGTTCAAGCACCTAAGTTAGTTGAATGACAATGGAGTGCCCACCATTGACAGGTTTAGACAAAGGAAGGGGTGTAGAAAGAAAAAATCATGATGTGTGTGTATAGATAGTACAGTTGGGATAGATAACGCTGTGCTTCTACATAATCTTATGAGAGGCAAGATCTGCACTAATGATGATTGGACAGGATATTATGTCGGGTTTTAGTACTACGGTCATCCACTAGGAAAATAATTATTGAATTTTTCATATGCAACTTCTTATGGACAGCCTCCAGCTGCACCCCATGCACATAGCCAACCTATCCAGGGGTGTGGCCCTGGTGCTTATGATACCACTACTGCTACAGTCACCACCACCCAGGCTTCTTATGCAGCTCAGTCAGCATACGGCACTCGGCCTTTTTACCCAGCCTGTGGGCAGCAGCCAGCAGCTATTGCACCCACAAGACCAGAGGATGGTAACAAGTCTACTGAGACTACCCAACCTCAATCTAGCACAGGAGGTTATAACCAGCCCAGCCTAGGTTATGGACAGAGTAACTACAGTTATCCCCAGGTTCCTGGAAGCTACCTGATGTAGCCAGTCACCGCACCTCCATCTTGTCCTACTAGCTATTCTTCTACACAGCTGACTAGTTATGATCAGAGCAGTTACTCTCAGCAGAACACCTATGGGCAGCCGAGCAGGTAGGGACAGCAGAGTAGCTATGATCAATAAAGCAGCTATGGGCAGCAGCCTCCCACTAGTTATCCCCCCCAGACTGGATCCTACAGCCAGGCTCCAAGTCAACATAGCCAACAGAGCAGCAGCTACGGGCAGCAGAGTTCATCCCAACAAGACCATCCCAGTAGCATGGGTGTTTATGGGCAGGAGTCTGGAGGATTTTCCGGACCAGGAGAAAAGCAGAGCATGAGTCGCCCTGATAACCGGGGCAGGGGAAGAGGGGGATTTAATCATGGAGGCATGAGCAGAGGTGGGCGGGGAGGAGGACGCGGTGGAATGGGCAGCGCTGGAGAGCGAGGTGGCTTCAATAAGCCTGGTGGACCCACGGGTGAAGGACCAGATCTTGACCTAGGCCTCCCATAGATCCTGATGAAGACTCTGACAACAGTGCAATTTACATACAAAGACTAAATGACAATGTGACACTTGATGGTCTGGCAGACTTCTTTAAGAAATGTGGGTTGTTAAGATTAACAATAGAACTGGGCAACCTATGATCCACATTTACCTGGACAAGGAAACAGGAAAGCCCAAGGGTGATGCCACGGTGTCCTATGAATATCCACCGACTGCCAAGGCTACTGTGGAGTGGTTTGATGGGAAAGATTTTCAACGAAGCAGACTTAAAGTCTTCCTTTGCTCTAAAGAAGCCTCCAATGAACAGCATGCGAGGTGGCAAGCCACCTCGTGAGGGCAGAGGATGCTACCACTGCTCCACGGAGGTCCAGGTGGCTCAGGAGGTCCTGGGATACCTGTTTGTCACATGGGAGGTCATGGAGGAGACAGAAGAGGCTTTCCTCAAAGAGGCCCTGGTGGTTTCCATGGAAACCCCTCTGGAGGAGGGAATGTCCAACATCGAGCTGGAGATTGGCAATGTCCCAATCCGGGTTGTGGAAACCAGAATTTCTCCTGGAGAACAGAATGCAACCAGTGTAAGGCCCCAAAACCTGAAGGCTTCCTCCTGTCACCCTTCCCACCCCTACGTGGTGATCATGGCAGAGGTGGCCCTGGTGGCATGTAGGGAGGGACAGGTGGCCTCACGGACCACGGTTGTCCTGGTGGAATGTTCAAAGGTGGCCATGGTGGACACAGAGGTGGTTTACATGGTGGCTGTGGCACAGACTGAGGTGGCTTTTGGGGAAAGAAGACAAGGTGGTCCAGGGGGCCCTCCTGAACTTTTGATCGAACAAATGGGAGGACAAAGAGGTGGACGTGGAGGACCTGGAAAAGTGGATAAAGATAAGCACTGTCAGGAACGCAGAGACCGGCCCTACTAGATGCAAAGCTGCATTGACTACCAGATTTATTTTCTAAACCAGAAAATGTTTTAAATTTATAATTTCATATTTATAATGTTGGCCACAACATTATGATTATTCCTTGTCTGTACTTTAATATTTTTCACCATTTGTGAAGAAACATTAAAACAAGTTAAAAGATAAAAAAAATTGAGCTGGGCGTGGTGGCGCATGCCTGTAATCCCAGCACTCGGGAGGCAGAGGCAGGTGGATTGTTGGTGAGTTCGAGACCAGCCTGAGCTACAAAGTGAGCTTAGGCCAGCCTGAACTGCAGTGAGAACCTGTCTCAAAAAGACAAAAAAAAAAAAAAAATTAATTGGTATAGAGGCTGGGGAGATAGCTCAGTAAAATACCACTTGCCTGGCAAGCACAAGGGCCTGAGTTCAATTCCCAGTTCCACAAAAACAAAACAAATCAAAACAAAACAATGTAATCAGTGTATACTGGCATCACTTTGTATTCATGAGAAATGGGTTACGGGACTTCCTACAGATATCAAAGTCCACAGATTCTCAAGTCTCTTATGCAAAATTGTGCAATATTTGCAGGTAACCTACAAACATCCTTCCATATAATTTATTTATTTATTTTTGTCTTTTTGAGACAGGCTCTCACTATGCAGTTAAGGCTGGCCTTAACCTCACTTTGTAGCTCAGGCTGGTCTCAAACTCACAACAATCCTCCTGCCTCAGCCTCCCAAGTGCTGGGATTACAGACCTATGCCACCACGCCTGGCTAAATTCCTAAGGCAGTGGTTTCATATTTTTTTTTTTGTCTTTTTGAGACAGGGTCTCACTATGCAGTTCCGGCTGGCCTTAAGCTCTCTTTGTAGCTCAGGCTGGTCTCGAACTCACAATAATCCTCCTGCCTCAGCCTCCAGAGTGCTGGAATTACAGGGATGCGCCACCACACCCGGCTTCTTCCATACAGTTTAAATGAGCTCTAGATAACTTTTAATAACTAACACAATGCAAAAATCATGTAGCTATACTATATTGTTGGTTAAATAGTGACAAGAAAAAGTCTGCATATTTAGTACATACGAAATTCTTAAAACAGTATTTTAAATGTATTTTATTAGTATATACCAATTATGTAGAATAAATGGGGATTGGGGATATAGCTCAGCAGCACAGCCACTGCCTGGCAAGCATGAGGTCCTAAGTTTCACTCCTAGTAAAAAAAAAAAAAAAAGAAGAAAAAGAAAAAGAATAAATGGACTTCATTTGGCATTTTAATTCATATATGTAATATTTTATCATATCAATACCCTGTTTTGTTCTCCCTTTCCTCTTCTCTTAATCTTTTTCTTCTCTAATTGTCTCCCTTCTATTTTCCTTTTCTCTCTCTCTCTCTCTCTCTCTCTCTCTCTCTCTCTCTCTCTCTCTCTCTCTCTCTTTCTTTCTTTCTTTCTTCTTTCCTTCTTTCTTTCTTTCCCTTCAAGAAACCTTTTAATTCCCTTCC
>PVKA01042540.1:0-17341 GCA_004027165.1 Ctenomys sociabilis | reverse complement strand
GTGATCTGAGTGCCTGCTTAGGCAAGTGCAAGGACCGAGATTCGATCCTCAGTACCATCTACTGTGCTAGCTTTGTCCTGGCACACCAGGCTGGCCACTAAGACTGGGTGTGGTGGTGCATGCCTATAATCCCCAGCACTGGGGAGGCTGAGATAGAAGGACTACTATGAGCCAGAGATGTGTAATGAGACCCTGTACCAAATACATTAAAAAAAAAAAAAAAAAGTAAACTAGAAAGGCTGGGTGTGGTGGGGCACAGATGTAATTTGGTACTCAGGAGGCTGAGACAAGAGGATCGCTGGGAATTTGAGGTTGACCTGGGCTACATAGCAAGACTCTGTCTTTAAATAGTAGATATTGGGGGCTGGGGAAATGGCTCAGTGGAATAAGCACTTTCCTGGCAAGTGCAAGGGCCTGAGTTCAAATCCCTGGTTCTGTAAAAAAAAAAAAAAAATGTAGGTATTATAAGTATATTATTCTAAAACAAGTTTTTAGCCAGTCATCCTGTGCATGCCTGTAATTCCAGTACTCAGAAGGCTGAGGCGTAAGGATATTTATGAGTTCAAGGCCAGCCTGGTCTATAAAGTAAGCTTGGGGCCAACCTAAACAGCATAGTGAGACCCTGTCTCAAAAAGACACCCATCCCCCCCAGAAAAAGAAGAAAGTCTATAAAGTAGACAAAATTATAGAAACAAGGGGCCAGGGAGATAGCTCAGTAGAGTAAAAAAAAAAAAAAAATTGTAGAAACAAAGAAATGGATTTTGTAGAAACAAAGAAGCAGTTGCTAAGGGCTTGGAAGGGGAGAGAAGGAAGAACTGGTGTTGCATGGGTACAGAGTTTCATTTTTGCAGAATGAAGAGACCTGGGGACTTTCTGCACAGCAGTATAAGGATAATTAACACTACTATCAAGATAGGGTTCAGACAGTAAATGTAACGGGTTTTGGTTGTGTCAGACATAGTGGTCCCACTATGTAGTTCAGGCTGACCTTGACCTCACTATGTGTCCAGACTGGCCCTGAACTTATGGCAATCCTCCTGCCTCAGCCTCTGGGATTACAGGTGTGTGCCACCACACCCAGCTTGGTGGTTTTTCGTTTTATGACAGGTAATTGGGACAGAGCTAGGTTTTTGGAAACTGGCAGTAGTAGGTTAAAGGTCAAGAAAGTCTGTCTCCTTGCCTTCTTCTTACTTCGCTTTGTTTTATACATTAAACATTCAGTGCTGTTTAAATACTAAAACATGTGAGTAAAGGTAAGCCGGCAATTTCTTCACCTTTCTGACTCTGTTTTCATCTACAGATTGAAAAGCTGAAACAGCAGCTGGTTGAAACTAAGGAAAAAGCCCAAGAGGAGAATGAGAAACTGGTATGTACACACACTCCCTTGGCTTCCTAAAAGGGGTGTGCTGGCGAGCTCAGCAGTGTGGACCTGAGGCCACAGAGCTGGGGCAGCGGCGGCGCCTGCTCCCAGCACGGCGCCAAGGCGAAGCAGAGCTTCCAGGCCTTTCAGCAGTGTGTGTCTGCGGCTCGAGATGATGCCGGTGCTGGCAAGGGGCGGGTGCTTGTGCGCAGCCCCTGCTGAGTCTTGCTGTACTCCCCTCCTGGCCCTCCTAGCTGCATTTTGTCTTTTATTCCCTACCTTCCTTACCAGAGGACTGCAACTCGAGGCCTGCCTGGACTTCATGACTTAGTGAGACCCTGTTTTAAAATTAAAAAATTCGGGGCTGGGGATCTAGCTCAGTGGCACAGCATCTGTTTACCAAGTGTGAGGTCCTGAGTTTGATTCCCAGTACCAAAAAATATATATATATATAAAAAATAAATAAATAAAATTAAAAAATTGAAAAAAAGCAGGGGAGCTGGGGACACGGCTTGGTGCGAGGAGCCCAGGTTCAGTCCCCAGCAGCGCACAGAAAGTTCTCTTCAGTGAGGTTCTTAACTGACTCAGCAGACTTTGCTCTTGTGTTTTTTAGAGGTTGCTGTTTTGTTTTTAAACTGGTGCTGGGAATCCAACCCTGGGCCTTGCCTGAGCTAAATGTGCACTTTGTTACCAAGCTGAACCCCGCCCAGAGTTTACTTTTTAAATTTTTTATTTTGCATGTAAAATATGTAGATGGTTAAAAAATCAAATTTTGAAACAAGGTATATATTGAGAAATCTAACCTCCGTCCATGTATTTTCTTTTTTTATATATCTTTTTTTTTTTTTTTTCTTTTTGGCGGAACCAGGAATTGAACTCAGGCCCTTGTGCTTGCCATCTCCCCAGCCCCTTTTTTAAATATATCTTTAAAATTTTTTTTTTTCTTTATTTTGTACAGGGTCTCACTACACAGCTCAGACTTGTCGTGATCCTTCTGCCTCAGCTTCCCCAGTGCTGGAATTATAGGCATGTGCCACCACACCTAGTTTCAGTGGCTAGTACAGCATAACTGGGGTTCTGGGGCCAGCATGGCATGCGGAAACAGGGGATTGAACTCAATTCCTTGTGCTTGCCAGGCAGGCACTCAGACCACCAAGCTATCTTTCCTGCCCTGTCCATGTACTCTCTATAGTAGGTAATCCTTTTTATGGCATATTTGTTAACTAAAAATGTATTAAAATTTAATACAATATATAAATATAACAGTATATTATATAAATATATAATACATATATATCATTACATATAAGTATATAGAAATATATCATATATATATAAACACACACACACTGCTAGACATGGTGGTACAAGCCTGTAATTCCAGTATTGAGGCTGAGACAAGAGGATCCCTGTCAATTCGAGGACTGGACTACACTGGTGAGTTTAAGGCTAGTCTGCACATACTTTTGAGTCCCTGTTTCAGAAAACAAAATAAAACATCTATGTATTTACTTATGTTTGAAATAAATGCCAACAAATATATACTGTGTCTCCATTTTCTTAGATAAAAGGTAGCATACAAAATAAAAAAGCCCTGTATCTTTTTCTCTGACATTAACAGTATGTTTTGGAGAGTACACTACAGCAATATGTACATGTATATGTTCATACACGCATACACATATTGCACACATACAGTTCTACATTCTTTTTTATAGCTGTATTGTAGTCCACTTATGGATATAGCATATTTTACTCACATGGTCTCTGTCTTAAGTCAGATGGACTTCTGTGACAACAGATTGCATAGCTTAAAAATTTCATGGCTCTGAAGGCTTGAATCAGAGCAGCAGCATGCTTAGGTTCCTGGTGAGGGCACTCCACCTGGGGCATAGCCGCTGCCCTCTTCCTGCTTTCTCATATGGAGAGAGAGACACTTCTGCACAGTTTCATCTCCTGTAGAGATACCGGTCCCTCATGGAGCCATCACTCTCCTGAACACATTAAAAGATAACTACCTCCTAAAGGCCACACCTCCATGTGCTGTGCTATTGGGGAGCAGGGATTTAATGGATGATGTAGGGGCACAGACCCTAGGCCCAGAGAAGTCTCCTCTCAACAAATAGTTGTGTTGGGCTGGGAAGATGGCTCAGTAGAATAAGCACTTCCCTGGCAAGCACAAGGGTCTGAGTTCAACCCCTGATTCTGAAGAATAAAACAAAACAAAAAACAAAACACAAATAGATGTGTTGTTTTCAGTCTTTTGTAACTGCAGTTAGTACTCCAATAAAGAATTTATTTTAGACAGGATCTTACTATGTAGTGAAGGTTGACCTTAAACTTACTAGGTAGCCCAGGCTGATGTCAAACTTATGTTGATCCTCCTGCCTCAGCCTCCCACGGGCTGAGATTACACACATGTGCCACCATATCTGACCTCCAATGAAGAATCTTGTGATCACATCTTTTCACATTTTGGCCACCATGTCTTTGGGATATATTCCAAGAAGTGGTTTTGTTAGGTGGAAGACAATATGTGGTTTTGTAGATATTGGCAAATTTCCTTGTGTAGGTGCTTTACAATACCACTAATTACATGAAACTGTGTACTTCCCCCAGCACCACATACCAGGCCAGCCCTGCCCTGGGCATGCTGAGGATCACTGAGTCAAAGCTGCATAGTGAGATCCCTCCCGTACCAAATACATGAAAAAAAAAAAAAAAAAGAAAAGAAAGAAAGAAATGAAATAAGCTGAGTATTTCCCCATGGCTTTACCAATAGGCCGTCCTGTCAAACCTGGCTTTTGTAATAGGAGAAAAAAGGCCTTTCAGTGTAGTTTTGCTTTGTTTCTTTTCTTATGAGCTAAGTTGAGTATTTTTCATGTTTGAGAATCATTTTACCCTTCTAACAGCTTTTATTCATTTTTATTGTCTTATTCTTCTCGCCTTCTTTTCTCTCTTCTTACTTCATTTCCCCTCTTGCCCTGCCTGATTTCTCTTTGTTTCCCTTGCCTTTCCTCCTTACACCATTTTTTTTTTTTTTTTTTAATCTTTTTGAGACAGGGTCTCACTATGCAGCTCAGGCTGGCCGTAGCTCATTTTGTAGCTCAGGCTGGTCTCGAACTCATAACAATCCTCCTGCCTCAGCCTCCCAAGTGCTGGGATTACAGGCCTGTGCCACCACGCCTGGCTCTTACACCATTTTTGTTATTATTTACTAGGGCTGTTTACCCTCTCCTGTCCCTTCTTACTAATATTAACTGGGATAATCTCATTTGTTCCCCCTTCCAGGATACAGATTTTTATTCTTCTCCTACACCCCCCCTGCTTTGTTTTGTTGGCAGCTCAGGGGATTTGAACACAAAGCCTTGCATATGCTGGGTGAGTGCTCTGTCCCTGCGTCATCTGTTCTATCTTATTTTCTTCCTTTTCTACACAAGACCAACTTGAAAAGAAATTTTCCAGGTATTTTTTGGAGTCACACTGGAGATCAAATCCAGGAGCACCCTACCAACTGAGCAGCATCTTCAGGCCTTGTGTTTTTTATTTGGGGGCAGGGTTTTGGTAAGTTGCCCAGGTAGGACTTTAACTTGTGGCTTAAGTGCTGTCAGGGATTTTTTTTTTTTTAAATTCAATGAAGTAGGTGTCATTTTACACAAATTTAAACTTTATAGGGAAAAATGGGCCATTTCTTTAAAGATCTATACAGATGGCTCAGCACTTCATATAGAGCACGACTCTGCATCTTTGGTTTCTCCCAACTCACTTCTTTTTGAATACAGGAACAGAAGTATGCTGAGCAGATACATGAGCTGGAGGCACAGTTCCATCAGAAAGCCAAAGAAATTGCCATGATTCATACGGAGCTGAAAACAATAAAACAATTCCAGAAGAAAAAAATCCAATTGGAGAAAGAATTAGACGATGTAAGTTAGATTCTTTTTTTGTCTTTTTCAAAGAGATTTGAGGGATAGGGAGATAGCTCAGCAGTCTAAGCACCTGCCTTGCAAGATCAAGGACCCAGGTTAGATCCCCAATACTGCATGAGTGCCACACACCTGTAATTCCTGTGCTGGGAGGCTGAGACAGGAGGTTCACTATGAGTCTGAACTACATAGTGAGACCCAAAATAAATAAATAAATCTTTTAAACAAAGAGATTTGAGAAAGTTCTAAAAGAAAATGTAGTTAGGATGATGAATGATACACTTTTTTATGCATTTGGTACAGGGTGTACAGGGAACAGGGTCTCATGTAGATGACTCATAGTGATCCTCCAGTTTTCAGCCTTCCAAGTACTGGGATTACAGGTGTGGGCCACCACACCCAGACTCAATAGCTGTCTCAGTGTGCCCCAGGGGCTGGGCTAGCACTGCACATGAAAGAGTGAACCACAGCTATTGTGCTCTGCCTAAGCAGGTGCTTTAGTCTACTGAGCTATCTGGCCAGCCCTTATGATACTTCTATTATTTATTTATTTTGTATTTTTGAGACAGGGTCTCACTATGTATTGTGGGTGGCCTTGAGCTCACTTTGTAGCCCACGCTGGTCTCAAATTCACAAGAATCTTCCTATCTCAGCCTTGAGACTGCTGAGATTACCAGAGTGTGCCACCACTCCCAGCATGAGGGATAATTTTAGAAAAATCTGAACAGTTCCATGACATGTAGGGCAAGGAATAATAAGTACTTTCAGATAATTTCTTTGACCTTACTGTGCTTTTTGTCTTGCCTTTTATTCCTTCAGCTCAGAATATAATTTTATTGCATTAGTGATAATGTAAAAAATCATACCATTAGCTGAAATGAGCTCTGTGAGTGTAGGAAAAGTCCCAGGGCCAACCAGATAGCTCATGGGATTACAGGCCTGTTTAGGCAGATGCAGGGACTGGGATTAGAACCCCTGGGTGCCTGTTGGCCCCACCCCAGGGACACAGCTGAGACAGGAGATTGAGACTGGGTGTGGTGGCATGCTAGTAATCCCAGCACTTGGGAGGCTAAAAACAGGAGGATCACTATAAGTTGGATCTGTGTAGTGAGACTCTGTAGACCTTGTACTAAATACATTAAAAGAATTAAAAGAGTTTCTTTTTCTTCATATGTAAAATGAGGACAAGAATTACTGTCTTGGGGACCCGGGAGATGGCTCAGTGGAATAAACACTTCCCTGGCAAGTGCAAGGGCCTGAATTCAATCCCCTGTTCTGCCAAAAAAAAAAAAAAAAATTACTGTCTTACTGTAGGCTGTTATAGAACTACATGAAATAGTACTATATATAAAGTGCTTTAAAATAGTGAATATTATAGAGTGAGGATGCTGTAAACAGTGATGTGTAGCTGTCCTGCTGAAATGTGTAACAGATGTGAGGAAATGGGAGGAAAAGGCTCCCATGTGGAAGGGGGCAAGGGAGGGAAGGGGAAGGAAAGAAGGGGTAAGAAAAATCAGGAGAATCGAAGGAAAATGGAAACAAAGCTTTTGTAAGTAAGGGTGAGGGAGTTAAGAGGAGGGGAGGGGAATGGGGAAAAAAAGAAGTAAGATAGGGCCGGGGAGATGGCTCAGTAGAATAAGTGCTTCCCTGGCAAGCACAAGGGTCTGAGTTCAATCCCCAGTTCCACCAAAAAAAAAGAAGCAAGATACACAGGTACAATTCCTTATGATGAGTATTATCATTATGTGTATCTGAAATGTACCAATATAATTTTTAAAGATCCTGACTTATAACATTTGCTAATTTCCACAGTGTAAATAGTGTAGCCAGGGAAGCAATGATAAAAGCACTTCACAGGAAGCTGAGGGTCTACCTCCATGATGACACCGTCTACAGAGTGCTAGGATTCCAAAGCCCTGGCCTCTCTGTGAAGTGCTTGAGTACCCCCATGAGATGGTGATAATCTCAGATTACCTAATCTGAGAGAGAGCCAGCCTGAAGCCTTTCTCTCTTCCTTTTTTCCTTCCTTTGCCTTTCCCTCCCTTCACTTTTCCTTAGGTTCTGTCATTTGAAGAAAGGAGTATCAGAGGACTGTGAATGTATTTTAAGACCTTCATATCATCAAAGTATAGAGAGCTGTAGGAGCAACCCTAAAGATCACAGTTCTGATGTTCAGGGTCATGTCCCTGAAGACTCATCTTTGGGAGCTGGGTGTGGAAGTGCATCTTGTACTGCAATTCCAGCATCCTAGGAGGCTGAGGCAGGAGGGTAGAGATGGAGCTCACCCTGAGCAATTTAGAGAGACCCTATCTCAGAATTTAAAAAATAGACAGTGGAACAAGCGCTTCCCTGGCGACTGCAAGGGCCTGAGTTCAATCCCCAGTTCTGGGGAGAGAGAGAGAGAGAGGGAATTTAAAAAATAGAAAGGGCTGAGGATGTATGTAGCTGTGTGAGAAGGCTATTGGTTTATTCCCTAGTATTACCACCTCCCTCCCAAAAAAACTTTTAAAATTTCTCTGTCCTACACGGAATACTGTCCTGGCACAACAGTATTAAAGACCCTAAGTGACCTGAAGACATTATTACCTTCTTTTGCTACACCACCTTGTCTTCTTTGTGCACACAGACTCCTTGTGATTCTTCTGAACTGGATATTCACTTATTTCTTAAGGATTCCCCACTTGGTTGTCACTTAAAAAAAAAAAAAAAAAAAAAAAAAAAAAAAAAAAAACAATGGGGTAAGGGGTATAGCTCAGTAGCACAAGTGCCTGCCTGCCAAGTGCAAGGTCCCGAGTTTGATTCATGAAAAATACGATGAGGCAGGGTCTGACTATGCAGCTCAGAATGGCCTTGGGCTCACTTTGTAGCCCAGGTTGGATTGGAACTCACATGGATCCTCCTGCCTCAGCCTCATAAATGTTGGGGTTATCACACCCAACTAGAATATATTTCTGATAGTTCTCCGTCCATTAAAGTTTTACCTGTCCTTTAAAGGATCAGCTCAAATGCATGTTCTCCAGGAAACTTCTCTTAAGAGCCCTACATATTCGTCTTTTTGAGACAGGGTCTCCCTATACAGTTCAGGCCAGACTTGAGCTCACTTTGTAATCCAGGCTGGTTTCGAACTCCCAAGGATCCTCCTGTCTCAGCTTCCCAAGAATGCTGAAGAGGCCAGGGAGCTGGCTTAGTAGAATAAGCATTTGCCTGGCAAGTGCAAGGGCCTGAATTCAATCCCCGGTTGTGGGGGGAGGGACATTAACAAAGGTATCCATGACAATTCATTTGGGCTAGGGAAATAGCTCAGTAGAATAAGTGTCTCCCGGGCAAGCGCAAGGGCCTGAGTTGTCAACCCCCGGTTCCACTAAAAGGAAAAAAAGTGCTGGGATTACCAGATTGTGCCTCTACGCCCGGCCTCATACTACGGATTTGTCTTTTCTTCTACAAAACTAAATTCTCTGAGGCACTAACAGCGCTGTCTTTGTTGTAACAAAATACAAGGTACAATGCAAAGTTTTATACACCTCTTTTTTACCGTAAGACACCCGCTGGGGAGGCTGGCGCCTGCGCACTGGCGCGAGTGCAGTGACGTAGAAACTCTGAGCCACACTGCCGGCGCCTCAGCGGCAGTTTAGGTTCTTGGGACTCCAATATGGCCGAGCAGCAGTCTCCCGCGAAGCCGGCCGACCAGTTGTGCACCTTCCTCTTCAAAAAACCCAGGCGGAAAGGGGCATCAAGCAGCCGAAAGCGCCGGGCGTGTGAGCCTGAACCTGGAGAAAGCAGCAGCAGTGGTGATGAAGGCAGCACCGTGATTCGACCCGAGAAGAAAAGAGCGATCCACAATCCGATGATTCAGAAGACCCGAGGCAACGGTAAACTGAACGCGGCCTGCGGTTATCTGAGCAGTGAGGAGGAGGAGGAGGGCGAGAGTTTGGGCGTGGTGTACAAGTCCACCCGCTCGGCGAAGCCAGTCGGTCCAGAGGATATGGGCGCGACAGCGGTATACGAACTGGACACAGAGAAGGAGAGAGACGCACAAGCCATCTTTGAGCGCAGCCAGAAGATCCAAGAAGAGCTGAAGGGCAAGGAGGATGACAAAATCTATAGGGGAATCAATAACTACCAGAAATACATGAAGCCCAAGGATACGTCCTTGGGCAACGCCTCCTCCGGGTTGGTGAGGAAGGGCCCCATCCGAGCGCCTGAGCATCTACGCGCCACCGTGCGCTGGGATTACCAGCCCGACATCTGCAAGGACTACAAGGAGACCGGCTTCTGCGGTTTCGGAGACAGCTGCAAATTCCTCCACGACCGCTCAGATTACAAGCACGGGTGGCAAATTGAGCGTGAGCTTGATGAGGGTCGCTATGGTGTCTGTGAGGACGAAAACTACGAAGTGGGGAGCGATGAGGAGGAGATACCGTTCAAGTGCTTCATCTGCCGTCAGACCTTTAAAAACCCAGTTGTCACCAAGTGCAAGCATTATTTCTGCGAGAGCTGTGCGCTGCAGCATTTCCGAACCACCTCCCGCTGCTATGTCTGTGACCAGCAGACAAATGGTGTCTTCAATCCTGCTAAAGAATTGATTGCTAAACTGGAGAAGCATCGAGCTTCTTCAGAGGGTGGTGCTTCTGATATCCCAGAAGACTCTGATAGGGTCTAATTCCCGTAATTTAGGTTTTCCTTTTTTTTTTTTTTTTTTTTTTTTTTTTTAAAGTAAGGGTTACAGGATCTCACTACATAGATTGAACTCGTAGTGACCCGCCTGTGTTCATCTTCCCAAGAGCTGGGATTACAGGCATGGGCCACCACGCCCAGTCTCAATCACCATCACAGCACACACCCCAGGGGCAGAGCCAGTTTGGCTCACCAGGTATCAAAACCTGTCTGCCTAAGCAGCCGCTTTAATCCACTGAGGTATTTGGCTGGCCCTTGGTTTTCCATCATCGTCGGATCTCAAAATAAATATTTTGTTTTTCCTTTAGTAGTCTTAACAAAAACAACGATTGAAAGAATATGATGCTTTCTGGAAGTTGGTAACCATGTGTTTTATATAAAGGTGCTTCAGGTTGAATCTATACCTTTAAAAAACTCAAAATAGGCACCCCATGTACACATATTCTGACTCGCAAATGCATTGAAAACTAGTTGCTCATGCTCTGATGGGCCTTGGTGTAATTTTTCCTTTTTAAGGAAGTGTTGCCACCTAGTGGAGAAATAGATTCATGACCGTGCAAGGTATTCAGAAAGGCAAATGTTCCTGGCTTATGGAAAAAGTCAGGATGGTTCTGTAGGACGGACCCCAAGTGTGGAAGAAATAAGGAAGGTATGGAGGTATGGGACCTGTGAGTTTAAAATTTGAAGGCATGCTTCAAGGCAGGAAGTTTGCTGTGTATATGTACAGTATAGACTTCATTGTGAAACTTGAAAAGATTCAAAAAGTATTCAAAGCATACATCTTTAAAGAAAATTCTACCTGTTTTTGGGGGGGGTGGTTGGGGGGGTTGTGGGCTTTTTTTTTGAGACGATCTTGCTAAGGGAGCCCATACTGGCCTGGAACTCAAGGTGATTGTTCTGTCTCAGCCTCCTGAGAACTGGGATTACACCGGTGCCACTGCTTGGCTTCTGCTTGAATAACAGAATAAACATATTGGTAGGTTGCAGTTATTTTTTAATTGTTGTAGTCTTTTGACAGTAATAATGCTCATTTTAGAAAATTAAGCCTAGCAGGTAAATTGAAAATAACACTTAGAGATGACCATTAATATTTTGGTACATGGTCTTGTATGTAGAAAAGAATATATATATATATATATATATATATATTTTTTTTTTTTTTTTTTTTTTTTTTTTGAGACAGGGTCTCACTATGCAGTTCAGGCTGGCCTTAAGCCCACTTTGTAGCTCAGGCTGGTCTCGAACTCACAATAGTCCTCCGGCCTCAGCCTCCTGAATGCTGGGATTACAGGCATGCACAACCTTTATATATATTTTTTTAACTCACCCCCACCTTTGGTCTTTTTGAGAAGTTTTTCCTATGGTGTTCAGGCAGGCCTTAACTCACAGTGATCCTTTTGCCTCAGCCTCCTGAGTTTTGGGATTACAGGCATGCACTATACCTGCCTATAGAAATATATTTTAGGGCTAGGGATATAGTTCAGTGGCACAGCACTTTACTGGCAAGCATGAAGTCCTGAGTTCAATTCCTGATACCACCACAATTTTTTTTTTTTTGAGATTTTAAAATGCTATTCCTATACAAGTTAAATAATGATATGCAAATTGTTAGGCTGATTTCATTTTTTTTTGGTATTTTAGTATAGAGTCTATAGGGTCTACAGGGTCTCACTAGTAGATATGACTTGTAGTGATCCGCCAGTGTTCAGCCTTCCAAGAGCTGGAATTAGACATGCACCACCACGCCCAGTTTCAATCACCGTCTCAGTGCCCCAGTGGATGGGGCACAGCACAAACCAGCTACATCACATCTGCCTAAGCAGGTGCTTTAATCTGCTGAGCTATTTGGCCAGCCTTCATCAGGTATTATTTAAATATTTTAATAACAATAGCAGGACAAGTGCCTAGAATCCCAGCACTCTGGAGGCTTAGGCAGGAGGATCACCTGAAGTTCGAGGGTAGCCTAGACTATGTAGTGAACTCAAGGCCAGCCTGAACTGCATAGCACGACTGTCTCAATTTTTTTTTTTTTTTTTTTTTTTTTTTGCCTACAGAATCATTTATATAACTGCATGGAATTCCATTTGGTAGATATCATTATTCTTTGCTCTTGGTATTTTTTTTTTCTAACTTTTCACTATTATAAAGTGTGATGAACATCTCCAAAATGAAGTGTTCTGTCTTATTCTTACAGTAGGGCTGGGGAGATAGCTCAACAGTGTAAGCACCTGCCTGGCAAGTGCATGGACCCGGGTTTGATCCCTGGTACCACATGCCTCCCTATGCTGACCACTGAAACTAGGTGTGGTGGTGCATGACTGTAATCCCAGCACTGGGAAGCTTGAGACAGGAGCATCACTATGAGTCCAAGCTGCGTTGCACCAAATAAATAAAGATTTAAAAAATTAAAAATTCTTAGGATAACTTCTTGGAAGTGTCATAGTTAGGTTAAAGATTGTGAACATCAGTATCAGGTGACATCTAGTCTCAGCTACTGGGGGAGGTGGGGCTGGAGGATCACAAGAATTCAGATTAGAGGGCTGGGGATATGGCTCAGTGGATTAAGCTCTTCCCTGGCAAGCACAAGGGCCTGAGTTCAATGCCTAGTTCAAAAAAAGAAAAAAATTCATGTTCTAGTACTCTGCTGGGTGGGTATCCACAATGGTGGCATCACATGACTGTCACATGGAGTGAGGACCATTAGGTTGCTGATCTGTAGTGGGATGGCACTGTGAATAGTTGCCACACTGTAGCCTGGGCAGAACAGTGGGTTCCCATTTCCCTCTCTTTAAAAAGATCATCAGGGGGTTGGGGAGATGGCTCAGTGTAATAAGTATTTCTCTGGCAAGCACAAGGGCCTGAGTTCAATCCCTGGTCATGCCAAAAAAATCAGAAAGATTATCAGCTACTTTTCTTTAGAAGCAGGGTCTCCCTATGCAGTTCAGGCTGGCCTTCAGCACATGTATGTAATCCAGTCTGGCCTCCAGTTTGTAGTAATCCTGCTTCAGTCTCCCAAGTGCTAGTATCACAGAAGTATGCCACCGTGCCCAGCTCATAAGCTCTTAAGGGTGCTATTCAGTGCTTATATTCTGAAAGATTTATTTACAGTTTTAGAGGGGTCTAATGGCATATGAAAAGGCCATTAATCTCACAACAATGTGGAAAATGTTTCCTTAAATTCATATGTTCACTTTACATTAGAAATGGTATAACTAACTTATATATTAAATAACCTATATGTTAATGATTACAATGCTAAGTAAGCACTTTATACATACCGTTACTTAATCTTTGCCTTATTGCCATCAGGTAGATACTACCTGATTTTTTTTTAACCTGGTAACAGAATTAGGATTCATCCTGCTGAGCATAGTGGCTCCCATTTGCAATATTGTGATGCTACTTGTGAGGCTGAGGCAGCAACACTGCAAGTTTGAGACCAGCACAAACAATTTAGTGAGACTTGGCTGGGAATGTAGCTCATTGCTTCATGAATTTAATCTACAGTATTCAAAGGGAAAACAAGGAATCCCTCCATGGGAATAATGCAAAACATTTATTAGGAAGAAATATTAGAAATATATTAGGAAGAAATTTTTTAAAATGAGAACTATTAATGAGCAACATGGTGTATTGAGAGGTAAATTAATGATATTTCTATCAGCACATTTTTCTCACAGAAGAGATTTTTATATTAAGTGGGATAATTGTATAGTTTGATTGTAATGTCCCTTACAATTCTCAAATTTTGTGATTGTGACACTCCATAGTTAAAATGAAGGTATTTTGAAAATATGATTATGGGGCTAGGGAGATGGCTCAGTGGAATAAGCGCTTCCCTGGCAAGCGCAAGGGCCTGAGTTCAATCCCAGGTTCCACCAAAAAAAACAAAAAAAGAAAATATGATTATGAAAAGCCTTGTCTGAAGCCTTGAGAACTGTTTATTATGAAAGTGCTTAAATCTCAATACTGATTTGGTAAATCTTCCAAAGATTAAGAGAAATAGGGTACTGAAAGGTGAGGCCTCTGAATTTTCACTTTTAGGAGTGAAAAGTTATGTATAACAGAAAACTTTTTTTATTCAGTAGTTTCTAGGAGTATACTCCAGTAAGTCCTATTTCTCATTGACCATTCTTTTCTTTTAATTTTAGCTGAAAGAAAATTTAAGAGTAACCGAGAAGAAACATCAGGAAACTCTTAGAAGAATAGAAAGCAAATTTTTTGAAGAAAAGGTATAGAATATTAATGTTAATAAGGAACTATTTTAGTTATTAGAACAGTATTAATATTTATATGCATTCTGAGAGATAAGGACTTTGTTAGATTTTTATTCAGTGAGAACAAAACTTGGAAAACAAACTTTTTGTTCTAGAAATTTCAGTGTCTGTTGATGTGATGGCACATGTCTGTAATCTCAGCACTCAGGAGGCTCAGGCAGAAGAATTACCATCATTTGAGGCCAACCTGGACTTACATAGTGAGTTCAAGGCCAGTCTGAACTAAATACCAAGACCCTTTCTCAAAATACAAAAAAAAAAAAAAAAAAAAAAAGAAAAAGAAAAAAAACTCAAGTGTCTAGTCTTTTTCTCCTTTCCATTCAGAGATTCTTTATTTTTAAATTTATTTTTGATATATCAAAATATAAAAATTATACATTGTAGCCAGGTACAGTGGTACACATCTGTAATCCAGGATTCTGGAGATTGAGGAGGATCACAAGTTAAGTCTCACCTTGGTAGGTTTGCAAGACTGAAAATAAAGAGTACGAAGGCCTGAGGATACAGTTCAGTAGAAACTTTTGGGTGTTCCAAATTTTGTTTGTGTTTGAGGCAAGAAAGAAGGGGAAACTTGGGATATACCTACCCTTTTATTATCTGGAAGACATGAAAGCTTTCCTAGAACTCCTAGACTTGTTCTTACAGCTCATTGGCCCTAACTATGAGGATGTTGAGAAAGTGAGTATTTTGGTTTTTTAACCATTAAAAAACCAAAATGGTTTTTTAACCATTTGGTGCTGGAAAGAAAACTGTGGAATGGGAGTGAAGTGTTGGCTCTGTCCACAGCCTGTCCTCCTTGCCCTGTTGGCAGGGCCTTCCTGGGTTCTCCTTGGGTAGGTGGAGCCAAGGGCTGCTGCTTCATGGCGGGGTGTTCAGTAGGTGATCTTGTTCGCTCCACACCTCAGCGTGCTATCCTTGGTCACATGAGTGTTTTCCCAGGTTCTAGATGCTGCTTTTTGTTTTTTCCTTTGTGCCTTGGACCACAAAGTGCTGTCCTACCATCTCATTTTTATACTTGCTAGTGTCTTTTCCTGGGATGTCTTGCTCTTGCTCTGGCTCCTCCTCATTCTTCAGAGCTCAAATGCCATTTTCTCAGAGATTTCTTAAACTCCAACCTAAAATGTCCCCCAGTTACTACCCATCTAGTTACCTCATTTATTAATTTATAGCACTTATCACAGCCTGTCGGCTCTATTATTCATTTGTGTCTGTGTGTCTCAGTTACTTTTCACTTGTTGCTGGGGTAAAATACCTGACACCCAAAATTAAGGAAGGAAAAGTTTATTTGAACACCACTGCACTCGGACCAGCCAAAAGACAGGTTTATTTAGCTCACAGTTTGTGGAAGTTTCAGGCCATACTTGGCTGCCTTCAGGCAGAGTGGTACATGGCAGAGAGCAGCAGTTCATGGCAGCAGAAATCAGCAAAGAGCAAAGGGAAGGGCAGCAGCTGTGGTTCCTAGCCAGCCTCTCTCCCCTTCTTATGTTATAAACAAGCTACCCTGGGGTTTGGAGTATAGAACTCATACAGTGTCCACGCCCTCCTCTTGCACAGGATGAGGATGTTCACAAAGAAAGAATTCTGGATGTCTGCTGATTCACTTAATTAAACTTCTCAAGTTGACACAATACCAGGTTGCTTGTGTATTAGTTGCCACTTACTAGCTCTGTGGCTTTGTGGGCAGGCCACTGACCTCTCTTTTCCTTAGTCTTTGTTTTTGGTAATAGTAACAGTATCTGGTTCCTAGGGTTGTCATGAGAAGTAAATAATACATATTAAGCTCTCAGATGTGCAGCTGGCACATAGTAAGTGCTCAGGATGTTGTAATTATTGACTGGCATTGGGTCAGTCCTAGAACATTAACTTCATGAGATAAGGACCTTGGCTGTTTTGTTTACAGAATCGCTTGGTGTCAGAAACAGCCCAGTGTAGTAATAGTGTTCAGTAGGCAAATGAGTGACTCATCACATTGCATTTGGCAGGAATTTCTTCCAGCTGTGCTATCTAGTATGGATGTGCTTTCCCACTCCCATCCCATGTATGTGTCCTATTGTTTCTTAATAGGAAAATTGGCAGGTTCCTCAAGGTTCTTGAGTTTGCACTCTCTTTCTTGCTGGCTCCTTGCCCAGTGCTTGTAATTCTTTACATCAGGCCTTGTGAACAGTACTATTTTATCCGACATTCTGAAATAATTACTTTTATAGTGGTGCTGGGATCAAACTCCAGGTGTCCTGCATGCAGGAAAAACGTTCTGTCACTGAGCTCTTTCTCCAGGCCTGAAACAGTTGCTTTCTATTATGCAAAATTCATAAGTATAACCATGTGTTTAAGCAGCCTGTCTTTTTTTTTCTTTTAGCACCGCCTAGAACAAGAGGCTGAAAAGAAGGTGGTATTGCTAGCAGAGAGAGCCCACCATGAAGCTGTAGTGTAAGAGACTCACTCCTTTCTGTGGTAGCCTGCTTTCTTTCTTTGCTGTTGTGTTTTCTTCTTAGCTTTCATCTTCCTCTTGTCTCCTGGTTTGCTTCTGTAAATGTCATGTTCTGTTTTTCCTGCTTCTCTACCTCTTCCTTTACTTTTTTATAGCAGCTATGGTGAAAAGAACCTTAGCTTGCAAGTAGGGCCCTGGCTCAACATGGAGCAAAGCACTATAACATCCCTTAACTTCTTTGAAATTCCAGTGAATGGTCATATAAATACATGGAATGTTTACATAAGTATGACAGTAAAAGTTATGTTGCCACAAATCCTCCTCAGAATTATCCCATTTGCATCAAACACATGTATCACATCATTCTTGCCATTTTTCTGAAGCAGGTTTTTTTGTACTGAGAATTGCACTCAGGATCTTGTGTTTGCCAGGCAAGTGCTGTGTCATTGAAGTATATTCCTGGCCCCTAAAGCAGTTTTATTTTATTTTTTGTACTTTTAGGGAAGGCCCTACAGGGTGTTCAGGGTCTCACTACTAGATCAGACTTGTAGTGATCCACCTGTTTACAGCCTCCCAAGAGCTGTGATTACAGACTTGCACCACCACGCCCAATCTCAATTGCCATCTCAGCGAGCCCCGGGGGTGGGGCCAGCATGGCAAGCCTGGGGATTTCCCC
>PVKA01042539.1:0-17354 GCA_004027165.1 Ctenomys sociabilis | reverse complement strand
GACAAAAACTTTAAAAAATAATAAATAAGACACATAGCAGTTATCATTTGTATCCTGCATTTTACTTCACTGAAGGGAAATCCCCAGGGCCTTTAGCTACTCTGGGAGGACCTGGCGATTCCTACAAGGGCAGCCCTGCTGAGCTTTCCTCTGAGTGACGCACAATCCATTCAGCACAATTCCCAGCAGAGAGCCGTCAGGCCACTCGTAATTTTCTCATGCCAGCTATCCTCATTCTTCTCTATGATATCAATAATGGTGCCTGGGCCACAGATGTAGGTGGTGCAGTGACACAGCACTTGCCTGGCAAATTCAAGGCTCTGAGTTTGATTTCCTGTACCAAAATAAATAAATAAAGGCTCCTAACTGGAAGGACAGCTCGTTTTCCTTGTCTTTTGCATACTCATAAACGGACACAACCTTTTCCAAGTAAGACTTTGGAGCCTACAGGGAGCCTCTTCAGCCTAACAGTCCCCATTCTTGAGCACAGCAGCTTCCTCCTCTTCAGGACTTATGCTGGAGGAAGGGGAGGAGGAGTCCCCAAAGACTGGTTCTTCCACAGGTCCCGAGTGGTGAGAGCGCTGTATTTGGAACTAGATTCCGGCTCTAAGAAGGTCCACCATTCTTTAGATTTTGAAGCCTCCTTGGTGACCTCAAGGAAGGTGGACGCCCGTAGAGCAGAGCCCCCTGCTGTTGGAGGAGCAGGAGGGCGGGCAGGGCTGTTACTGTTGTAAAAGGGTACATGATGACCAGTAGGTAGATTGGAGGAAACAACAGGCCTGGAGAGGGGGCGCCATCAGCAAGGGCTGGGCCCCTCCAGCAGTAGCTTGTGGGGCAGAGGAGGAGGGGAGGGTAGCAGGAACAGGAGGAGGACGAGGGCAGGTGCAGAGGCAGCGGGAAGAGGAGCGCCAAGAAGGTAGGCAGGGGCCGGAAAACTGGGTGAAGATAGGGTAGGAACGGTAGCTGGACCCCCAACTCCCACCCGTTGTCCCTACTGCGTTCTGACTGCTGGGGTGGCTTCCTCCACGACTCCCGCTGGGGCGAAGGGTCGTTTTCCCTGACACGGGGCCAAGGTGGTTTCTGAGCTGGAAGCGTGTCCAGGGAAGGAGGCGCAGGGGGCACCCCGGCAGTCACTCGGAGGGCACCCAGGACGGCGCCTCCGGCCTCCCCATTTGAAGCAGTCTGGGGTCCGCTCTGTGCCGAGCGCGAGGCGGCTCGGATGCGCACAGCCGCTCACCTCGCCCAGTCGGGAACTTAAAACCCACACCAGTCATTGTGGCAGTGGGATTCATGATAAGGGCGGAGAAGGCGAGAGGGAACTGCCAGGGAACCACGACGTGGTCACTGCAGCCAGCGGTGCCATGTGCGCCGTGGCGAGGCCAGAGTCAAGGGGCCGAGAAGCTTGGAGGCGATGCAGACTCAAGAGGAGGGAGCGGCGGGGGCTGGCATCTGTAAGGGTCCTCACAAGCGCTGACTCAGAGGAAGAGGAAGCTAGGAACTAAGAGCTTTGTTGAGACCCCGACTTTCCCACGGGCCTCCGCGTTCTGCAGGGAGCGTCTCCCCTCCCTCCCGCCGGCCCGAGAGTGTTCGGTAGCGCCCTCTACTGGTAGAACCTAACGGCGCCCTCCCAGAAAGCTGAAAGGTTTGCAGAATTCCAGCACCAGCAGCTGTGGGAACTCGCCGAGTTCTACACTTTGGGATTGCAAATAAGGATGCTGGGAGCATTTTTGTACTATTTTTATGACTGCGCACTGCTTTGGGGGAATACATCTAGAATGTACTACTGGATTTAGTATATAGATACTAACCATTCCAGTGGGTGCTTTGTGGTATCTTATGTGTCCTCCCCCCCTCCCCCCCTCAGGCTCTTGCGCTTGCCAGGGAAGCGCTTATTCCACTGAGCCATCCCCCCAGCCCGGTATCTTATGGTTTAAATTTGCATTTTTTGTTTGTTTTTAAGATAGGGCCTCACTATGTAGTCTAGGCTGGCCCCAAACTCTCAGCAATCCTCCTACCTCCTAACTCAGCTGAGATCACAGGCCTGTGCCACCAGGCATTTTCTAACATCAATTAGCATTTTCTAACATCTAATGAAACAGAGCCTCTTTGCAATTCGGATCTACTCTTTTGAAAAGTTCTTAATTAGGTTTATAGTGCATTTCCTATTTGATTGTCAGTATTATTGTTCTTTGGGGATTTTAAATACATTCTATTGAAAGTGTGTGTGTGTGTGTGTGTGTGTGTGTGTGTGTGTGTGCACGCTAAGGTTCGAACTTGGAGCCTTGTGGATCCTAAGTAAGAAATCTACCACTGAGTTATATCCTTAAATCTTTTTAACACATTTTTGTTTTGTTTTGATTTTTGTTTGATTTTCTGAAACAAGATTTCACTATGCAGTGGAGGCTGGCCTTGAACTCACTATGTAGCCAAGCCTGGCTTGGATCTGCAGCAATTCTCCTGCTCAACCACTCAAGTTCTGGGATTAGAGATGTGCACCATTATGCGTAGCATTGTTTGAATTTCAAGACAGAGTCTATGTAGCCCGGATTAACCTTGAAATCCTCCTCCTCCTGCCTCAGCCTGGTTGGTGCTGGGAATGCAGAAGTTAGCCATCACAGCAGATTTAACATACACCCCTTCCCTGCGATCAAATGTAGGAGCTTCATATTGAACTGTACCCCTACCCCCTTTTCATTCTTTTCTTTTGAGATAGGGTTTCACTGAGTTGCTGAGGTGCCTATGCTGATCTGAAACTTGTGACCCTCCTGCCTCAGTTTCCCACAGTGCTGGGATTCTACAGGTGTGCACCACTGCATCAATAATAGCTAATTATTTTTATTTTTTTGGCACTGCCAGGGATTGAACTCAGGCCCTTCAGGCCCTTGCACTTGCCAGGGAAGTGCTTATTCTACTGAGCCATCTCCCCGAGCATATTTTTTAAGCTAATGTATTATTGACACAAATCCTTTTGATAACAGATTATGCCTAATTTACAATGATTTGACTTCATTGGTGCAAAAGTGTTACCCATTTTGAATTTCCGTCTTTTCCGGGCCAGTGATCCGCGACACCACACTCTCTGGCAGGCACTCAGCTCCATCAGCTGGAGCAGACCACCACACCTGCCACCACACCTGGGAGCAGACCACTGGCACAGCACAGCGTGTGGTGTTGCTAAGCTGTGATGTTCAGGAGCTGGGACGTGTTAAGTCATTTCAGTTTACAGTGTGTCTAGCTGAATGGAGCCTCACTCCAGGTCCATTGCACCCACATACCAGGGGATATGGAGAAGCTTTGATTAAACTTCTGGCTTCTGCTGCTGGACTTCCTCTTGGATCAGGTCAGATCCCCATAGCTGTGTGCACTGTGAGTGCCTCAGTATGGAAGCTCTGCTGCCCAGCAGAACCCGAAGGGTGCACCGTTAGAGAACAGACCTGTATTCTCACACAGAGCCCAGAGCTCCAGGGGCCAAGCAGCCATCAGCCAGTGAGCTGTGTTTTCTGGGACATGTGACATGGAAGCTATTTTCATCCAACTTGGACCCAAACCATAGGTTCTAAACCACCAAAGCCCTGATATAACTGTCAAGTTATTTAGGCCAGCTTGATTTATTCAACTTTTTTTCCCCTCCTTCCAGTCATCCTTAATTGTTTCTATTCTGGTTCCCGGATCATATAATTTATAATTTTTCCAAGGTTAAAGCAATCATCTTTGCCCCTTTATAACTTCTCAGCATATTTATTGACCCAGATTCTGAGATCTCACTTCTTTCGCCACTAATGCCTAACTTCTGAGGCTGCTCAAAACCCCAGAAGAGGCCCTGTCCTGTTTCACCACTGTTCCAAGCTGGGGCATATGTGACTCAAAGGACACAGGTGTTCACTCCCCACCTTTGTTGTCTCCCTCACAACAAACCTCATTCAAAAGCTATTGGCTGGCATCAGAAGGGTGACAGGATTATCCACTGCGGGTGTGGGATCCCTGCGTAGAGAAATGAAGAGGGGCTGCAGGTGTCTCTAGGGACTCCATCCTCCTCAGAGCTTCAGGTGTTGGAACAGCAGCTTCCCAGCTGACATCAGGGAGGTGGGCTGGGAAAGGGCTTTGGACACAGGGATCCAGAGGCCTCGAGGCTCTGAAGACTCACAAGCTCCTTTACCTACAGGAGGGATGCAGGGCCGGACCCTGAACCCTTGGACCATTTACCCTGTGCTGCCAAAACTCCTCGGCCTCCTGCCCTTGTCCTGGCAGAAGTGGCTTTGCTGGGTCCCCAGCAAAAGCAAATTATTTTAACATCTCTCCTAATAGCTAAATTCTACTGTTTCTCCATTCCATCCGTTCCAAAATCACATGTGGCTTCTAGAAAATTCTATTATGCTTGTGACAAAAAAAGAGTGAAAAAGCCAAGTAACATCTAGGTGTTCTTTTTTTTGTGTGTGTGTATTTTTAGGGAAGGGTCTACAGGGCATTCAGGGTTTCACTACTAGATCAGACTCAGTGATCCCTCTGTTTATAGCCACCCAAGAGCTGGGATCATAGGCACACACCACCACACCCAGTCTCAACTGCTGTCTCAGGGTGTCCCAGGGGCAGGAGCAGCACAGCAGGCTGGCAGGCCCGAGGATTGAACCCCTGGCCCCTGTGCCTACTTGCAGGCGCTTTAATCCTCTGAGCTATTTGGCTGGCCCAACATCTTGTATTATGAAAATAGTTTGGGGGGCTGGGGAGATGGCTCAGTGGAATAAATGCTTCCCTGGCAAGCACAAGGGTCTGAGTTCAATCTCCAGTTCAGGCAAAAAAAAAAAAAAAAAGAAAATAGTTTTGCTGGATGTGATGGTGCATGCCTATAATCCCAGTACTCAGGAGGCTGAGGCAGGAGAATTGCCATCAATTTGAGGCCAGCCTGGGCTATATAAGTGAGTTCAAGGCCGCCCTGAACTACATAACAAGACCCAGTCTCTAAAACTTAACAACAACAACAAAAAAGTTTTGGTCACTTAGACTCTCCCTGGGTTTCCAGATAACAGTTTGAATACCCCTGATCTTTTTGAACTTCCCAGTAAAGCAAGGAACCCCAAACCTTGTCTGTAAGGGCCAGGTAGCAAATATTTTAGACTTTTCACTCTGTCAAAGCTATTCAACTCTATTGTGGTATCAGGAAGTTAGTCATGAATAAGACTTAAACAAATGAGTGTGGCTGTGTTTCAATAAAACTTTATTTACAAAATGAATGGGGCACTGGATTTGGCTACTGGGTAGAATAAGCCTGCAAGGCTGATGCCACAAAAAGAAGGGGGCCTGCTGTCTAATTTACTTTAGCTGGGGTCCTCCCAGAGGGAGAGGGAAGAATCCGCCTGATCTAATTACTCTTTTCCTTGATGGTAAACACCGCAGTGGCTGCCACAATACTTATTTACCCCTTGGCCAGTTCTGCTCCCCCATAGCCCACCCAAGCCTTTACCCTGCTCTTCTGATGCCCTGTGTACTAGAAAGCCAAGGTGATGAGATAGAGGGGCCGGGGAGATAGCTCAGTAGGATAAGTGCTTGCCTGGCAAGTACAAGGGCTAGAGTTCAATCCCTGGTGATGGGATGGCCTCCTCACCGCCCAGCTCTGCCTAGGCAGTGCAAGATGGCCAAGTAGAGCAAGCCCAGGGGGGCGGCCAGTCCTCCAGCTGCTGAGGTAGACCACCTTCCTGTCACGTGGCATTCGTGCTCCTGTTCACTTCCGGAGCCGCCTCCCTTCACATCCTTGTTCCTAGTGGGCTGAGAGCTGGCCATGACCCAGATCTGGGCAAATGGGCATTTTTCTTCTTTGCTATAGAGAAGAAAGGCATTTCTCCTGGACTTGGTTGGTTTATGTACCCTGGTCATTCTTCAGGACAGCGTTGTGCTTAGCAGAGAGACTGAGGTCAGATTCCTCTTTGGCAGCTCCCCGTCATACCCCCCCCCCAGACCTGCCTTTATGCCTCAGTTCCCTCTGACAGCCCTTCTGGTCTCTGGTCTGAGCTCTCTCCAGCTTGAGGAGCTGGTTCCTGGGTCACTCAGTACTTTTCTGGGCACTAAGAACAACTTTGCCTGGAAAGAGCTGGAGGCAGCCTAAGAAAAGTGTCCTGATGAGACTGCCTTCCTCGTCCTCAACAGCTTCATCCTTCTTGGCCTCTTGGTCTTCTCCACTAGAGTGATGGAGTCACCCCTGGGCACCAGGTAGGATGAGGCAGAGGCTTGGCTCTGAGCAGAGTGGGGCAGGGCCAACTCCAAACCAAGCCTACTTAGTTTTCAGGTGATGCACCAGACTCCTGAGGTGGGCCTAGCAATACAAGGAGAGCCAGGCTCTTTTGCCCAGAAAGAGTGTGTGCCATCCCTGGAAGGAACTCATCTGCTCTCTTGTTACCATCCTCCAATTCCCCAGGAAGATGCTCCTATTTGGCTTTAAAAATAGAACACTCAAGAGGGACTTTTATGGTCTTATGAAGAGCACTGCTGGTGCCCTCCCACACCTGGGCCCTGCCCCTGCCTGGCCCTGTCCAGCTGCCCAGAAGCAGCTCTGCACAAGCTTTGCAGGGTTGCTCAGCAGAGTCGTAGGCCCCGGCAGATTTACGAGTTCAGCCTTGGCTCAGGCCTTCTCCCATGGCTCCCAGCCACGGGCCAGCTGCTCTCCCACATCCCATGCAGCTCGGGCTGGGACGTTCTGTGTCTCTTTTCCTACCTCCACCCCAGCTTGCTGAGTCACCCTGCACCCTCCTTTCCCCTGCTGCCTTGGCCAGTCCTGTGGAGAACAGACCCCAGCCCTCCTTTACACTCATGATGACAGCGATGGCTTGTGGCAAACAATAATCTGTCTTGGATGTCAAAATTTAACAAAAAGATGGCTCCCTCCTTGCCTAGACATTAGGTAGCAGCTTGGAAACTTCACCTGGTCTGGCAAGCTCATCTCCAGGTGTACAGACTCTGATTAGTCTTTAGTTCTTTCTTCAGGGCTGGGGACAAATTCCATTACAGCTCTGTCACATTTATGGCAACTTTTGGCAAGACTTAGGGAGAAGCAGGACAATGCCTGAGGGGAAAAGCTGGCTTTGGGGGCCAATTTCCAGCATGACTGTAGAGACAACTCCACAGCTAACAAAGCTTCAAGCAGTCTTTGCGCTGGGTACTCACTGAATCCAGCCCTGGCTCACTTTTTCCTTGAGGTTAGGTTTCTAACATAGTGGAAAGAGAAGGCTGTACTTTTCCTTGAGAAAAGGTACATGTTGTTCTTTCAAGGTGCTTCCAGGATGTCACTGAGTATATTGTCAGTATCCTTCATAGGTAGGGCCTTATACGTTTTGTACAAGGTCTCCCTAGGCAGCTCAGATTTGTAGAGATCCTCCTATCACTTTCAGTCTCCCCAGTACTGGGATTACAGGTGTGCGTCACTGGCATGTGGTACTGGGGATCGAACCCCAGTCCCTGCCCTTGCCTAAACAGGCACTTAGTCTGCGGAGCTATCTCGCTAGCCCTAAGTGGAGCCTCACATGGTTGCCTGTGAGCAGCTTCTGGGACAAGATCTCTTCAAACAGGACGGTTGGACCTAAGTGTCTCTGGAAAGTGGAATGTAAGCACGTGAGCTTTATGGCTTAACTTATAGATATAACGCATAACAACAAAAATGGGAAAGGTCCAGGAATCAGAGAGGCAGGAAAATGCAGTGAGGAGGAGCAGCTGGAGAGACCCATATGGAAGACAGCGTCCTTCATTCTTTCCAGCCTCTTGCATGCTGGGGAAGCTTTATGGTGCCTAGAACACCATGTGTGTCCCCTTCTTCAGTTTCCTCTCTGGCTGGAGAACTCTGCCCCAGACCTGTTCACTCAGATGCCAGGAACCCAGGGGCCCCTTAGCTTTCCCAGAGCACCTGGGGCTGCCGCCGTTCTGGCCCCTCCCTCTGCAGCCATTTCTGTCTCCTCCCTTTGTGCAGAGGGTTTGTAGGAGCCTTAGGGGAAACAAGCAAAGGGAGACACCATAACTTGAATTCAAAGGCATTCTAACCCTGTCCTTTCCCACTTCTCTGTTGCTGTCACTGAAGAGTCACTGGGAAGTCCCCTCCTGGTGCCAAGGGCGAGGATCTCCCTCCTGTGCTCCCTGGAACTCTTCACCGTTAACGTGCCCACTGCTTTCTCAGTCTGCCTGATGAAACTTGGAAGCTGAGCCTGAGTCAAATCCTCTGGCTGAGAGTCAGGTAAGGAAACACAGGGAAGGGCTGGTACCAAATCCAGGTCCCTAATCGATAGAATGGGGGAATGGAATGAGCGTAATGGTCATTTGTCACCAAGAGCTGGGGAGAGTGGCTTGGAGAGAAGGAGAGCATCTGCCTCTCCAGAGACTTGGGGCCCCACCTCTGCTTCCTTTGGTTTTTGGCTGGAGGCGATGGCTGTGGTGGAGTCCAGGTCAGAGCATCCCAGGCCACCAGCATAGAGACGAGATCGCATGGGCCACTTCTGCAAGACATACAATGGGAAATGAGTAGCGCAGCCAGTGCAGCCTTGCATGGGCCGGAGTCTCTGTCACCTCATACCTGGCCTCCCAGAATCCCCACCTCACATTCTTTCCTGGTGTCACATGAAGCAGCAGTGGCCTCGCCATCATGTGTGGCCCCCATGATCTGACACCCTAAGCTGTCTGAGAGGCCCCATCAATGGCCTCAAGGGGATCGGGTTTTGGCTGAGAAGGAGGTGAACAAGGAGGTCAGGTGCCCTGGGCAGAGCTGGTCCCAGCCAGGACTGGGCAATGGGATGAACAGTGACTCCAGGAAAACCTCCCAGCTGGGCTCCTCCAAGACATAGGCTCCTTCCAGCCAGAATCCTAGCACATGCCCGGTTGACTCTGCACCGAATCTGCCCTCATTCCCTGGGAAAGGAGGGCTCTACTGCCTGGCTAACTACCCCACCTCACCAACCTGCCAGTCTTAGACCTACAGCTCCCTTTGTTCACTCTTCCATGTGTTTATCAGTCATCTACTACATGTAAGGGCCTTGGTCACCAATCCAACTGAAGTTTTGCTGTTACTTCAGCATTTCAGAATTGTCCCAGCTAGTCTCAGAATTTTGCATTTTAGCTATATTTGCAAAAAACAAAAACAGAAACCCTCAAGTCAAGACATTTCCTAATGATGCCATTTAGAGGAGAGCATTATAAAAAGGCGAAAGATTTATACGATCTGAAGAGAAACCAGAGTATAGGAGAGCATTATAAAAAAAAAAAAAAACAAACTACAAAAATAAAATTGACTCCCTTTACAATATTTTCCTCAAAGCTGCACACGATGAGGCATGCCTATAATCCCAGCACTTGGGAGGCAGAAAAAGGGAGTTCCTTTCAAGTTTAAGACCAGCCTCGGCTACAAAGTGAGCTCAAGGCCAGCCAAAATTGCATAATAAGACTCTGTCTCAAAAAAGAAAAAGAATCCCGAGAGGCTAAGATGGCCCTTTCTTTATGGTGGAGAGTTCCATTTGCCTGGCTCTGTATAGTGCCATCCCAGGGCACAATCCGTGAGCTCAAACCACATTCAGCCAAGTACTGATTGCTCTATTCTTCTATCTCTCCTCATTTGTAAAGCAATCTGCATTTGGTCCTTGTATGGATCAAGAGATTAAAACGTGCTGGAGTGGAGTCCTTGCTTGGCGTGCACAAGGCCCTTGGTTCACTCTCCAGCACCCTAAGTGCTTAGGTCAGCTCCTGGCCCAGCATTAGCACCTAAACAGGTTGGCTGGAGTTGCGATTGTAACTACTGCTCACTACTTTGCATTCAGAATCCCAATTTGTGCTGGTAGCCCTTGTTAATTTGCATTTTGCATGAGTGAAGTTGAGGTTTGGGAAAGCCAGGTGGCAGTGCCAAGCAATGTGTGCTACAACCCTGTATTGCTGCCCCACAGTCGGCTACTTCTACACTGCTGGCTTGGCTCGCTGTTCTCCTGGAAGACAAATCTGTCTTGCAACAGGCGTCCAGGGGGTGCCAGTGCACAGCCAGCGAGGACTATCCGGGTGCCCCTCATCACCAGCCCTAGAACCTGCTCCTTTTTTACCCTCTGACACTAACACTGAACTCTTTCCCTCTTCTTGGAAAAACTGTATTCCCATGGGGCCACTGTCGGTCACTGCCCTGTGAGAAACACAGAAGCAGCCCCATCCCAAGACCCAGGGTTAGCTCTTTTTCCTCTGAGATAGCAGCAAGCACCCTGTGTCAGCTCTGCCCAAGACAGCAGCCTGATCCAGTGTCCTGCCATCCCCAGACCCTTCCTCAAGGTGCTGGGCATTAAGTTTCCCTCCCCCAATACCTAGGCCCAAGCCCTACCTTGAGAGGGTGCAGGTAGCGGAGCCCACGCAGAAAGGGTGGCCAGGCAGGGCTGGGCAACTCATGGCCCAGTGTGCGGGTGAGGTGGGCTATGTAGCTGGTAGCCAGCACCAGCACATCCAGCTTAGAGAGCTTGGTGTCAGGTGGCACGGCAGGCAGGGTGGCTTGCAGGGCCAGGAAGGCCTGGCGCAGGGTCCTCACGCGGCTGCGCTCCCGCGCCGCATTCTCAGGACTGGCCTCGCTCTGCATGGAGGACCCTAGTGAGCAGGACTGTCACAGGACCCATCTGACCCAGCCCTCTAAGAGCATCTGGAGAGGTGACACTGAAGGGCCTCAGTGAACCTTTGCGGTTCCCAGTCCTGTTCTGGTTACAGTTGCAGCAAGGCCTGGCCTGAGGTTAGATGGCAGCAGGGAGGCAAAGCTTGGCTGAGAACCTAGGTTTCCTTTGCTCCTTCACTAGAGCTCACCCCACTCTCAAAGTCAAAACAACAGGCCAGGATCTGGCCCTGCTGCTGCTTATAGCTTCAGGACCTTGTCCGATTCACATCCCTCCTCTAGGCCCCACTTTCCTCCAGAGAGCTGAGCCAGCTCTCTGAGCTGTGCTCTGGTTGCGACCAACTCCAATTCATCCCTGCCACCCCAGCACGCTTCTGTGTAGTTTCAGGGACCTGCATTCCACTTGGGCGGCTGCATGCATGGCCCTCCAGCCCCTGCCTCCCCAGTTCCCTCTGCTGGCCCAGGATGTCCTTACCCTGCTGTAAGCTGGGACCCGAGCCCTGGCCGCTCTTGGGCTAAGGACAGCTCTGCTCCACCTTTGGTCACTCCAGCTGGTCTCTTCCCACAGATCTTGCCTTGTCCTGCTGAGGTGGTGCCTCTTCCTATCGGCGCCTGACAGCAGCCGCGTTTTGACCTTAGCCCGGCCATGCTCCACTCTTGGCATCGCTGGTGGCCCTCGGACCTCCCTGTGCGACATACCACTTCCCCTGGGGTACAGGGCTGTCGTCCCACAGCAGGAGCACGGTGCCCAAGGGACCCTTGGGCTCAAGCTAGCTGGGGCAGGCTGGCCAGCCAGCCAGCAATGTCTACATCTGAGTGAGCTGTTGCCAGCTCAGTCCTGCTTTGCTCCTTGCTCTGGGAAAACTGCCCACCCGGCACAGCCCCCGCGAAAGGCCTCCACCCTCCTCCCAACAGCAATGAGGGGTGGGGGTGCTGGATTCTGGGAGTGGCCAGATGGTGGGAGGATCCCCCTGCTGAGGGAGACAGGAAGGTGGGTGGGAAGGGTGCTCCTGGGTCATGGATGAACTCCCATGGCTGTCCTATGGTGGATCCACTGCTTCAGCATAAGGACTTAAGTCCACAGAAGGCCCTGGACCTCCATGCCAGAAGACAGCCTAAGCACATTCCAGAAAAGCCTTTGCTTTTCTAGACAATGAACATGGCCTTCCAGTCACAGGGAGGTGCTTCCCACCCTCCAAAGCATGCCCCCCATTTCCAGCCCACTTCTACCTTTCCATGCCCTAAAAACCTTACCTCCAGCTCCACCCAGGAATGCTGTCCATCATCCAGGCTCCACGCTTCATCTAGGAGGATCTCAGACTCCTCTGAGACAAGCTCATGTCCCAGTCTGATTAGTTCAGCCCTAGCCCATTGAGCTCGTAACAGCCCAGCATTGATAGATCACCGTGTGCCAGGCACTGAGCTTGGCACTATTTCCATCTTCTGTAGATCTCAGAGCAACTCATCTTCCAGGTGGGGACACTTGAGCTATCAGGAGGTAAGGCTGCATGCCCAGTGTCAAGTCTAGCAAGTGGTGGGGCGGGATGAAGGCCTAGGCACTTTCCCCTTGCCCTGTGCTGCTCAGCTCCCAGAGCCCAAGGACCATGACCTTTATGGAGTTCATCACCTCCTCCTGGGGCTAAGCAGTGGTAGGAGGCTGCCCCAGGATCCCATCTGGTCTCCAGTAACAGCCTAGATCTGCAGCAAAGTCCATCTTGTCTCTAGTCTTGAACTCCAGGGAAGACAAGGTAAAGAAAAATTACAAGCATGGATATTCATCTAGTGAGAGAGACACCCAGGGAGCCAGAGAGAAAAGGAAAAGAGAGTAAAGTGAATGCAATCTGAAGGTCCATCCGTAGGGAGGCAATAAAATAGATGTGGGTGTATCTGCATTATGGGATCATGTGCAGTAATAGAGTAGGATAGGCTTTTATATTTATAGAAACAACTAAAAAACTCTCCAAGATACATGGTTAAGAGAGAAAACCTAATTGTAGATAAACATAAGATTCTAGCCAGGCAAAAAAACACAAAAACAAGGAGGAGGAGGAACAGGAAGAAGAGGAAGAGAAAGAAGAGGAGGAGGAAGAGGAGGAGGAAGAAGAGGAGGAGGAGGAAGAGGAGGAAGGTTGCATTCTACGTGAATGAGAAAGGAGACTAAAATGAATACTAAGCTTTTCTTTCTTACAGCAGTGCAATTAAACCACCACCTCAGTTCATAGCACCCTGTCCTCTTTGGAATACAAACGACCTCTTGCTAACCTTCCTTCCTTCCCTTTCTTCTTTTATTTTCTTCGGTTCTCGTTATTCTCCCCTATTGTAGACCACCACTCTACTGTTCAATATATATTCTTTTGCTACTAGGTATAGTTTAAAAATATGTACACAGGGCTGGGGAGATAGGACCTGGGTTCGATCCCCAGTACCACATGCCATGGTGGCCCTGGAACCCCAGATGTCGTGGTGGCACACACCTGTAATCCCAGTGCTGGGGAGGCTGAGACAGGAGGGTCACTACAAATCCAAGCTGCATAGCAAGACCCTGTACCAAATAAAAAATAAATAAATAAAAGATTATTTAAAAATAAATATATGTACGCAGCCGGTGGTGGTGCGTGCCTATAATCCTAGCACCTGGGAGGCTGAGGCAGGAGGATTACTGTGAGTTAGACACTAACCTGGGTTACAAAGTGAGCTCAAGGTCTGCCTGAACTGCATAGTGAGGCCTTGTCTCAAAAAAGACACACACACACACACACACACACACACACACACACATACACACAGAGTCCCCTCTCCAAAGGCGGGAATACTTACCCTGCCCTTGAGGGAGGCCAGACTTCTGACTTACACCTGACAAATGTAACAGGGCAGGCTGTCATCAGGACAGCGGAATGAGTTTAGAGAGGACACTGTAGCTTCCTCTTCATTCTCTTGTTTTATTCCAGTCCCCTTCTGGGAGTGTCATGATTTATACCACGAATGCCTGTGTTCATGAGAATAGCACTAAACTTGATGGTTTTAGTGAAATTACAAATATGATGTGATATTATATCTTCTAAGTAAATAATCTCTAATGGATCTGTATTCTTCTCTTCTTCCCCCACTTTCTCCTCCTCTTCCTTCTTTTGAAAGAGGGTCTCGCTGTATAGTACAAGCTACCCTTGAACTTACTATGTAGTCCAGGCTGGCCTTGAAACTCACGTGATGTGATATTATTATATCTCATTTATCTTTTTTTTTTTCTTGTACCAAGATTTAAACTCAAGACCTCACACTTGCCAGGCAGATATCTCACCACCGAGCTAAATCTCCAGCATTTATCATGTTTTGTTATGTTTCCTTAACTCTTGCCCTACTTACACTGAGTCTTTATACTTGGAAAAATTCCAACTGCACACTACTCTTAGAAAGTAATTCTCTTACTATTTTGGCACATTTTGCTTTTGCTTTGTTTTGTTTCAGTCTTTTGAGACAGGGTCTCTCTTTGTACGCGGCCGCCCTTGAACTCACTGTGTAGCCCAGGGTGCCCCAGCCACGGCACACCGCAGTGCTGGGATGACAGGCGGGTGCCGCCACAGCCATTTATTTTATGTTAGATAAAGAAAACTTCTTTAAAAAAAAAATCCTTTAAAAAAATAGGGGCCGGGGAGATAGCTCAGTACAATAAGTGCTTGTCTGGCAAGCACAAGCGCCTGAGTTCAATCCCCGGTTCCACCAAAAAAAAAAAAAAAAGAAAGAAAAAGAAAAATTCTAGGTGTTAGACTGGCAAAGTCCTTATTTAGTCTCCATTGGCAACAATGTTCATGGTGAATTTATCAAAATTAACCAAATACCAGAACCAGAAATGTGTTTAAGCTAGCCATTTTAGGAAAAGCTAAATTTGTTGTGAAGAAAAAAAAAAATTTTTTAAACCCAGCATGGTGGCACATGCCTATAACCTTAGCTACTCGGAAGGCTGAGTCAGAAGGCACCACAAGCTAAAGACTGGAAGACAACAATGTGCAATGTATTAATCATTGTAAGTGTCCTACTAACCTGTTTTTCTTTTCTTTTTTTGTGGTACTGGGGATTGAACTCAGGATGCTGTGCTTGGCAAGTAGGCACTTACTCTACTGAGCTATCTTCCTAGGCCCTACTAACCTGTTGAAACTGTCTCATTGCTACTTCTTTCTCAATAAAATTAGTAATAATAATAATTAAAAAAAAAACAAGCTGAAGGCCAGCCTGAGCAGTTTAGCAAGACCTTGCTTCAAAATAAAAAATAGAAAAGAACATTGGGAGGTAGTTCAGCATAGGAGGGAGGAAGAAAAAGGAAAAAAGACATGCCTTAGAACAGAATTAACTTTCGAAAAAAAGAACTTATAAGAGAGATTTTATTTCAGAGAGAGAGAGAGAGAGGTAACTGTTTTAAAGGAAAATTATACATTACAAAAATGGAGAAAAAATCACAAGAAAAACTGTGCAGGATTGCTTCTGAACTTAGAGGTGGAAAGGAGTCCATGTCCAACTCAGCAAAGCTGACTCACAGTGTCCATACGGATGGACTCTGAAGTCATTTTGGGACAATGACCTGCACTTCAAGTGCAGGGGCAAGGGCTAAAAACCTATGAGAATTTTGTGCAAAGCACCAATCATGGAAAAAATCGGATTTGTAAATTAAGACATTGTGGGTTGGCCTAATAGCTCAGTGGACTAAAGTGCCTGCTTAGGCAGAGCCCAGCAGCCTGGGTTCGATCCATGCTGTGCTGGTCCCGCCCACAGAGCATCCTGAGACTCTGACTGAGACTGAGTGTGGAGGCATGCGCCTGTAATCCCAGCACTTGGGAGGCTGAAAACAGGAGAATCACTGTGAGTCCAATCTACATAGTGAGACCCTGTAGACCCTGCCTTAAATACAGAAAAGAAAAAAACTAAAGCATTGTATATTAAGAGCCCCCATAAGGAGAATTACACAGCATTGCAAGAAAGGGGCCCACATTTTCCAGTTAACTGAGACTTACAATTAGCTGGCACTAGAAAAATCCTAAACCATACTCAGCTTTTTTTTTTTTTTTTCTTTTTGGCAGAACCAGGGATTGAGCTTAGGCCCTTGCACTTGCCAGGGAAGCACTTACTCCATTCAGCCAACTCCCTGGCCCCCATACTCAGCTTTTGCCAATGAAAGAGTTCCGGAAAATACTGAAAAATGACCCTTATAAGTGTTCCATTTCCCTCTCTGATCATAAACTGAGAAATAAGACTTGGTTATCCCCACAAAATCTGTGAAACTCCAATTTCTCGCAAATCTGACCTCTTGTCTCTGCTGGACTTGCTAGTAACATTTGACTATCTGACATTTTCTGCAGTGGGAACGATGTGTTTCCATCCCCAAGCTGGAATCTGGTGTGGTGCCAAAATAATAGGAAAGATCAAATTATTATTAACAACAAATAAAGTTTACAATAATTTGGGTATTAAAGAACAATCTTCCTTAAAATTAAAACTAACCACTTCACATGGGGTTATAGGCATAAAGTCAAATTGGCCACAAGAAAAACATAGAATTAAAAGATAATAAAATATTTCAAAGGTATCCATGATTATAGGGGAAAGCACTGTCTATCTGATGAAAGATTACAGTGCCTCTTCCTTGGGAAGCCATGAAATAACAAATGACACCACTGCAGGGGAGATCCCTGAGGGGAGGCGTGGGGGGCCATAGGGGCTTCCAAGGGTGCTTTGGCAGTGGCCTTCAGGGCCTTAGGCATGGATGTGGCAGGGGCTGAGGCTAGGCTGTGGGGCTCCAAGTGGCAAGCTGGATCCCTGTCACCAAGCTAGTCCATCTGGTCAAGGATGTGCAGATCAAGTACCTAGAGGAGACTGTCCTGTCTCTGCCCATCAGTACTCTGAGACCCTTGGACTCTTCTTCGGGACATCCATCAGGAAAAAGCTCTGGACAGCATGCTGGTACAGAAGTAGATTCAGGCTGGTGAGCAGGCCAGGTTCAAGGTGTCTTTTTGCTATCAGGGACTACAATGGCCACTTTGGTTTGGATATAAAGTGCTCCAGAGGGGTGATCACTGCCATCTGAGGCGGCATCATCCTGGCCGAGCTGCAGCATCCCTGTGTGGAGAGGCTACGGGGGAAACAAGGTGGGCAAGCCCCACACCATCCCTAGCAGGGTGACAGGCTGCTGTGACTCTGTGCCATCCTACTCCCAGAGGTACTGGCATTATCTCATCCCCAGAAGCTGCGGATGGTGGCCACATGGATGACTGTTATATCCCTGTCAGAGGCTGCTCTGCCACCCTCAGCAACTTTGCCAAGGCTACCTGTGGTATTATTTCTAAGACCTATAGTTACCTTACCCAAACGTCTGGAAAGAGACCTTGCTCAGTAAGGGTCTCTACCAGGAATTCACTGACATCTTGTAAAGACCTACATCACAACCTCTGTCCAAAGGATTTGTGCTCCAGCAGTAGCTGCAACACAGGGTTTTTATACCAGAAAGTGAGCCAGAACATGGTGGTGCACGCCTGTAATCCCAGGCTGAGGCAGGAGGATTGCTGTGAGTTTGAGGCCAGCCTGGGTTACACTGTGAATTCAAACCAGCCTGAACTGTGCAGCGAAACTGTCTCAAAACAAAAAAAAAAAAGTCTTAAAAAAAAAAAAGATTATAGTGACATATACAGAGGATCATTTGGTATTAGGATGCCTATTTCACTCATTTGCTATACTTTCTTGTTAGGCTATCCTATGTTTTATATAGTTATAT
>PVKA01042538.1:0-17359 GCA_004027165.1 Ctenomys sociabilis | reverse complement strand
GAGAAGAGAGGAGAAGAAGGAGAGAAGAAAAGAGAAAGAAGGCGGGAACCTGCCCCTGCAGTGGCCTTGCATCCCTCGGGGCACAGTAGGCGCCGACGCCTTCTGTTTGGTTCAGTTTAAAAGTGGCAAGGCGCGCCCCACCTGCAGCGGCCATCAGAGGTTCTGCCAACTCACTACTCCATGAAAAAACCCAGCCAAGTTGTTTAGAAAAAAGATGAGGCTGACATAGAATTTATTTTCTCTGGCAGACCTCCAAGAACAGGCAGGCCAGGACCCAGGGCTGCCTTGGGGAATAGGCTACTAATTGATCAAGGCGTTGCTCCACCCTCGTGGTTCTCAAATGCTGCTCTTCCCAGCCCCTTACTTTGACATTCACTGCTTTCCATGCTGCAGAAGAAGCTCTGGCGTGTAAGAAGTTACACAATATCGCAGAAAGGTCAGACCAAAAGACATTCCTCCTCAGTAGCCAGCTGTAACAGGGATTGAAAAGAAGCATACAGCCTCATTAAACAGGCACCAGACAATGGTTACTATGTCGTGTTTGATGACAGTACTGGTGCTAACCAGATCCCTGGAGCTCGGTCGTCAGCCTGTCACTTAGGAGCACGGCAGTCATTTAGTTCAGTTTTTAACTTATGGAGCACTTCGGTGCCCATTGTCATGAGAGCCCTTGATCTAGAGCCATCTCCCCCTTTAAGAGAAATTTTCAACACCAGAACCTAAAGTCAAAGATGATGGGCCTAGAGCTGCATAGGGGCCGTAGCAGAAAACCAGAGAGATACCTTCTGGTCTTCTCTTTTAGTCTGTGTTGTGGTTCGGGGTTTTGCAAGGGGGACAGTACAGCACAGGATGCATTTTTATGAGATTATTTTATAATGAATCACCCAAAGAATCATTCTCAGTGTAGAGAATTTGACCACACACTAAAGACCAGAGACTCCAGCTGAGGGCATGGGTCCTCACATGCTGCATGAGTCCAGTTGAAAACCTAAACGCCATAACAATGCCTCCCATAAGTTTAGCTGGAGTCCCAGAGCCCACGACAATCTCTCATTCAGGTCCGCTTCATGGATCTGTGCTGTGAAGGTCCAGAAGCCAACAGTGGAAGCTAGAAAGAAAGTCTGTGCCAGCAGGATGAAGGATCTGTGCCAGCAGGCTAGGGGGTCTGCACTGGAGCCAGGAAGCCATGCTTACGGTAGGAACCACAGCTCCCCCAAAGGCACTACAGCTGATCTCCATAACAGTGAGGTCCCGAGCTCCTCCAGCAACGAGGAAAACTGAGCTCCCATCAGGAAAGCCAGTGTGACAAGGTTCTCCACTAGGCTGGGCAGGGTACCGTCTCCCCTCTGGGGCCAGGAAGCAATGTGGAGATGGTGAGATGCAAAGAAGTGCTCGAGGTAGGGCCATAGCTAAAAGCAGCCCAGGGGATCAAAAGATGGGGTGAGAAACTCAAGACTTGGGTCAAAGAGTGGCTCCCCAAGCACAAAGATGGGAGAGTGGCATAGAATAAGGCGACAGGAGCTGTCAGGGTGCCTGCTTTGTGTGCTTCCTTGGTTGTCAAATGTTGCGCGTGCAAGGACCAAAGGGCAGCAGAGAAACCGTTCCCAGCTGTTCCGAGGGGACTTCAGCACAGACACTGACAAGCTGGCTGCCGACCAGCGCTGAGTGTCCCGTTTACTTCGCAGGAGTGTCACCTCCCCCTCAGGTACCGCCCCAGTTCTCCCAGCCCCAAGAGTTGTTCAACCCGTGTAGGTCACTCCACAAGGAGGCCAGGTCACTTATTTCTGGGAGGATGTGGTGCAGATCCGTGGAGGAAAAAGATAGACAGCTCAGGCTCTGACAGAAATATGTTCCCTGAAATCTGAGAGGCCACCTGCTAATTCCCATGGAGACTGGTGTCGCATAACCTAGGACAGGATTATAAACAGGGAGGCATCTGGCCAGGTGTTTTTGTAATACTCTCCCTGCGGAGCCTCTTGGGGCTAGAAGCCTACTTACTCTTGGGGAGGGCTGCGCCCCCAGCAGGCAGGCTCAGGAGAGGTTGTGAGTTCAGGGCCTCCCTGGACAAGGATATGCTCAGAAAGAGGGTGAAGTAAGGTGGGGGTAAGGCAGGGGGCTCGAAACGCAGAGGGTGACACCTACACCTAGAGAGGCTCAGAGAAACCTACTTTAGTAGGGTTCTGCCCCCAAGCCAAGCACTTTGCTGGCGCGGTTTCATCCCCATTAGGGTCAGCTGAAGGTGCAGAGTGAGCTTAGAACCCGATTGCTTACCCAGGGCCACTAAGCTGTAGTGACAGAGCCAGGACTTGGGCTGACCCACTGAGGGACAGCAGGGTCTGTAGTTAGGAAGGGAAAGGTGACTATCAAGCCTTCTCTATTTGTGCAGCATGAAACGTTAGATTAGACACAAGCAGGAGTTGAGTTGTTTAAAACAGCAACCAGTTATTCCAGAGAGTGAAAGAAATCCCACTGAGGACCAATCAGTAGTATTGACCGGAAGGAAGAGAAAGAATGCAAAGTGAGTGGGGGTCTTTCTGCAAGCCAGGGACAGCCCAGAGGAAGCCCAATGGCTGAGGGCCACAGTGGTCACAGGTAGGAGCTCCACCGGGCCTCCCTTCCTCAGCAAAAACAGCACACACAGCAGCTGCAGAGTGGCAATGTCTGTTCCAGTGGGAGAAGCCCTGGATTCAGTCCCTAGCACCACGCACGCACGCACGCACGCACGCACGCACGCACATCTTAAGTTACTTTTCTTATTGCTAGGACAAAATGCCAGACATCTAAAGTTCAAGAGGGGAAGGTTTATTTAGCTCATAGTTTGCGTAAGTTTCAGCCCATAATCGGCTGGCACCAAGGCAGAATGGCACAGAGCAGAGAGATATTGCAGAGGGGAAAATAGTTCATGATGGGCAGAAAGTGGCAAAGTAGCAAGGGAAAAAATGAGCCTCCTTCTTCTCCTTTATACTGTTCCTGAGCTACCTACCAGGTGAGGGTGGCCCCAAGCCACAGCAGACTCTGAGTTCTAATCTTACACATGAGGCCATGAATCAGTCACACACTCTAGATCCAGCCACCTTGGAAAAGGCCCCACCCATGACTGCAGGAGGCTTTGGGGCACATTTGGAGATGAACAATAACACACACACACACAGACACACACACACACAGATAAAATGTAACCACAAGCTGGGGTCTTTTATTTTTAACTTTAACACAGAGGCTCTAATCATCATGTTAAGCAAGATAAGTCAGACTCAGATAAAAATGTTTTCTCTCATATATGGAATCTGAAGGAAAAGGTCACAGGAAGAGACAGGAAAGCAGAAGGGGGGATTATTAAAGAAGAAACAAGCTGGGCATGGTGGCGCTCGCCTGAAATCCCAGCTCTCCGGTGGCTGGGGCTGGAGGACCACTCTGGGTTTGAGAACAGCCTGGGCTACAAAGTGAGCTCGAGGCAGCCTGCGCTGCAGATAAGATACTGACTCAAAAGGACGCCCCCAAAAGAGAGGCAAAGAGAGCAAGGAGTAGAGGGAAAACAGGGTAACGGGGCAAAAGTCAAAGTGTGTTACCTGCATATACAAATCGTAACGGGGCAAAAGTCAAAGTGTGTTACCTGCATATACAAATCTGCCCGCATGAAGCCCATTCATTTTGAGGTTTTTTGTTTGTTGGTTTGGTACCAGGAATCAGATGCAGGAGCTTGCACCAGCCAGGAGGGTGCTTATGACACTGAGCTATCTGCCCAGCTCATATAACTGATGCACACTAATTTTTTTTATAAAGAAAGAAAAATATTTTCCTAAAGTTCCATATATATATATATATATATATATATATATATATATATATATATATATATATATATATATCTGTTTATTTAGTAGAGTCCTGCTGTGCAGTTCAGACTCATATTGATCCTCCTATCTCAGCCTTCCTAGTGCTGGGATTACAGGCAAGCACGACCACACTCAGGTTTTGGTGTCCGCACTGCATGTGGTACTGGGAATCAAACCTGGGTCCTTGTGCTTGCCACACAGGCAATAAGACTGCTGAGCCCAGCCCAAAGAAAGAAATTTTCATTCTTCAGTTTTCCAATTGAGGCTCTAGTGTGCCACAGGGGGCTTTGGCTATCAGATGTGCCTGACCTCTCCCGGCCACAGCTACACATCCCACACAAGTGGTGCTAACATTGCCTGCCTGCAGGGGACCTGGCATATGTCAGCCCCTCAAGCCTGGGAGCTGCCCTTCTGGGCCCTGCGGGCTGGGGTAGGCGGCAGCTGTTGTGGCCCCAGCTGTGAGGGGCTGGTTCCCTGTGTCCTCTGCAGACTCGCAGGGCCTCAGACCATGGACAGTAGCCACAAAAGCAATGACTGAGAGCAGGATGAAATCCCAACTTCGACACTCTGTGTAGACCGCAGAGCCCACGTGCCTCAGCACCCATGAATGGTTCACCCACGAATGGTTCACCCACTGACAGGTGCTCCTTGGGGAGGTCCCCATGTCACCAGCCCTTCCCCAAAGAACTTCCTGCTACTAGCCACGGAGCACAACTTCGCCTACCAGGAGAAGCCAGCGTATCTCACCCTGCAGGCCTGGGGAGCAGGGTCCTTGCTCAGGGTGCCTCCTCCTCTGCCAGCTCACCCAGGACCCCCAGACACCCTCAGGGCTCCCTTCAGCCCTGCTCTTACAGCATCCTTGCCAGACGCACCACTGTTTCCTCCTGCCCTTCAGAGTCCTACTCATTCTTGAAAGATTATGTGGGTTACACTTCCTTCCAGAACCACCCGGGTCACCAGTCCGCAGAAATCTCACCCTCCTGAGAATCCTTCACCCTCCCTGCCATCTAGTGGGCTTTCTCTGTGGCATTCACAGTTAGTCTGTCCAGGTGACTGTTTTTTCTTAAATACCCTCAGCACAGAGCATAGCTCAGGGAGCACAGCTTGTCCGCACATCCTTACTCCTAAGGAGTGGATGGGGTAAAGGCAAACTTCTTTCTAAAAATGGTAGGGGATCTGCATTATATCTGCATTATCCCCTCTGAGAAACAGATTTCCCAGCTTTCATAATCCCACCATCAAAATGCCGCAATCTCTGGGGAGGAGAATTTGGTAATGTCTAACAAAACTGCTTCTGCCTTTTCCCTTTGACCCAGCCACCACAGTCATAGGCATTTGCCCCAAATATTGCTACCAGAATTATGGAATAATGTGTCCAAGGTTACTATTGCAGCCACTCTTTGTAATAGTAAAGACTGAAGCAACTCAAATGTCCATCAGTAGGGGATTGGTTAAATAAATTATGGAGAATGCTTTCTTAGTTACTTTTCTCTTGTTGCTGGGACAGATACCTGACATCCAGAATTAAGGAACAGAAGGTTAATTTAGCTCACAATTAGTGGAGGTTTCAGTCCATATTCAGCCGGCTCCAAGGCAGAGCAGCACAGGGCAAAGAGCAGCAGCTCATGGTGGCAGAAAACAGCAAAAAGCAAAGGGAGGAGCAGCTGCTACAGCAGCAAGCTAGCTTCTCTTTCCTCCCTGCATTGTAATACAGATTATGCACCCAGGGCGGGAATAGCATTCACACCCATAATCTCAGCATTGGATCATTAATTAATCACAAACTCTAGTAGCCGCCCCAGTGACTACATGAGGCTTGGCAGGGGAGACAACGAGACAGAAGCCAAAACAAATGCACATGATGAATTCATGTGTAACTGTTCAAAGGAATACACATAGATGGATATGGCGGTGCATGCCTGTAATCCCAGCACTTAGGAAACTGAAGCAGGAAGATTGCAGTGAGTTCAAGGCCAGGCTGGGTTAATGGAGACCCTCTCTAAAAAAAAGAAAGAAAGAAAAAAAGAGATAAGCCTGACCTCTCAGTAAAAAACCCATCTGAAGAGTAAATATAGTATGTTACCTTTTTATTAGAAAGGTAGGAGAGGGGCCAGGGAGATGGCTCAGGAAATAAGCACTTGCCTGGCAAGTGCAAAGGTCTGAGTTCAATTCCTGCTTCTGCAAAAAAAGAAAAGAAAAGGAGGAGAAATATGAGCATAGCACATACATATAAACAACAAGAAGACAGAGTGAAAACTAATTTTTAAAACATTATTACCTTGGCTGGGTATGGCAGCGTATACCTATCTATAATCCCAGCACTGGAGAGGATGAGGCAGGAAGATCCCTGCAAATATGAGGTCAGCCTAAGCTACAAAGTGAGTTCAGGACCAGCCTAAACTACACAGTGAGACCCAGTCTCAGAAAAGACACACAAAAAATTATCTCTAAAATGAGGAAAAGGATGGCAATTGAATAGGGAAAAAGACCTGGAAACTGCACTTCTAGTCATAAACTTTTCTCTTGTTTTTAGTTTGGCCTTGTAAAAAAAATTTTTTTTTTGGTATTGTTTTATTTTACTGAAAAACAAATAGCAATGAGACAGTATCAAAACTGATTAACAGGACAGTTTCAATAATTAATACATTGTACCTTGTTATCCATAGTACAAGATACAGACAGGATATCCTGTCCAAACACTATTACTAGAAATCTTTCTTCTCATTGAATTAAGTGAAAGTGGCTGTGTATCTATCCTAACTATTCTGTATATACAGATACAAAATGGTCCTTCCTTTGTATCCCTGTAAATATTTTAGAATACTGAAAACATCACATTTAGAAAAGGTTGCTTTCTGCATTCAAGTCAAATTGAGACAAACGAAGCAAACAGTACCCCAAGCTGATTTGATCATCGCAGAGAGGAGAATTATTTTGAGTGACTTTAAAATGCAACCTTTTGACTGAACATCCCTGGAGGCACAGGACCTAGGGACAATGAGGCATTGGCCCATTCCTTTCACTCTTTATGGTTAGTTTGTAGGACAAACAACCCAGGTTCCTTCTTTCTTTCTTTCTTTCTTTCTTTCTTTCTTTCTTTCTTTCTTTCTTTCTTTCTTTCTTTCTTTCTTTCTTTCTTTCTCTTTCTCTCTCTTTCTTTCTGTATTTGGTACAGAGTTTCACTACGCAGCTCAAACTCATGATCCTCCCGTCTGTCTCCCCAGTGCTGGGATTACAAGTGTGTACCACCGTGCCCATTCTCGGTGGCCAGCTCAGTGTGCCGAGGGGCAGGACCAGCGCAGAATGTGGTGCCAGGGATCAAACCCCAGCCCCGCATTTGCCTAAGCAGGCACTTAGTCCACTGAGCTGCCTCGCCAGCCCAGGACCTAGTTTCTTCAACAAATACACTGTTTTTGTTTTTTTTGTTTTTTTTTTTTATTTTTCTGGCAGAACCAGGGATTGAACTCAGGCCCTTGCACTTGCCAGGGAAGCATCTATTCCACTGAGCCATCTCCCTGGCACCCCCAAATACACTGTAAAAAGGAAAACAGAAGACGTTTTGTGGCTGAGAAAGGTCTAAAGAAATGTAAAGCCAAATACAGTTGTGAAAATAGTAAAATGATAAGAAAATTGGACTCTAGCGTTTGGTGATATTAAAGAACCACTATTAATTTCAAATATATATATATATATATATATATATATATTTTTTTTTTTTTTTTTGGCAGTGCTGAGATTCAACATAGGACAATGGACATACTAGGCATGTGCTCTAGCACGTGATCTGAGCTACCTCTCCAGCCCCTCAGTGTGATTTAATTGAATTATATTGCTCAATAATATATCAGTATTAATGTACATTATTTCACCATCTATTTTGCGTTATGATTATGGTGTGTTATTTTGGTTTAGTTTATTGAGTACTGTAATTATATTTTGTTTTCTTTTAATCCTTTCTAAGAGGGTTTTCCTCCTGATGTCTATTGTTGAGTGGTTGCTTTTAGAATTACCCTTGACTTTTGAAGTGTGCCTTTCCATGGGGTTTCCGGGCAGCTGGCAAGGGCAGCTCGCATACCTGGGAGATCTGCAGATGTTTCAAAAGGCCAGGAACCAACCTCTTAGCATATCTACATGAATAGTGAATTCTCCAGAAGTGTAGAAGTGGAGCTTGAAGGACACGACCTAGCCACAAATGTGTTGGCTCAGACGGACTGACGTGGAATACCTTCTCCTTTCTCGGTGTGAAGAAAACCATCCGAGGTCAGGGGCACAGACAGTGGGGACACACCAGGGGCTTATTTCCAGTGCTGTTGCTTTTGCATACACTGGTGGGGGTTCTCCACCCCTATGCTGTCCCATGCCCTCCGCCCCCATGCTGGCTACCACAGCTGGGCTCTCTGGCATCTGGCCTTGAGCCAGATACTGCGCCTCCCAGGGCCTCAGTTTCTCTCTCCATCAAAGAGGCTGAGCAGAACACCTCCCAGCGTGGCTGTCGCAGATAAAGAACGTGCTCAGTGACAGGCTTCTCCGAAGCACAACAGTGTATTAAACACAACCAGGCTGGACGTGGTGGTTCACACCTGTAATCCCAGTGCTCGGGAGGCTGAAACAAGATAATTGCTTCGTGTTTGAGGCCAACGTAGGCCTCAAATGTGTTTGAGCTCACTCAAGGCCAGCATGAACTTCATAGTGAGACCCTGTCTCAAAAACACAAAAGTAAATAAAAATAAAAAATGAATATGAATTAATCTAGGTGTGTGTGTGTGTGTGTGTGTGTGTGTGTGTGTGTGTGTGGTTTTTTTGGAGGGTTGGGGGGTTTTGAGCTTCAGCTGTTGTTTATTGACACACAGCTGGGCTCTACAGCAGCAGGCCTGCGGGGGCGGGGGGGGGGTGAGTATGTGTGTGGAGTTCGGCTGCAGAGAACTTCACAAGCTGAGCGGAGGAGCCGCAGTGACTAGGGAAGGAATCTGAGCATCTGGGGTCAGATCCAGTCTGGCACACCAGATCCACTGTCCCATGGGGGCCTTCAGCCCCCATGCTGGGTTCTCCACCCCTATGCTGTCCCATGCCCTCCGCCCCCATGCTGGCTACCACAGGTGGGCTCTCTGGCATCTGCTTCCTATAGGAACTCGACTGGACACACAAAGGAGGCAAAGCTGCTGCCTTCCTGCAGTAAGCTCTAGGGTCCTCCTTTCTTAAAGTCCCTTGCTAGGGTGGGGACACGTCCCAGGCAGCCGGCTCTGGGCCACTGCACCAAGTTAAGGGCTAATCGCAGAGACGCGATCTTCCCCAGCCCACCTGTGCGGCACTACAGCCCGGAGTGAGGCACTACAAGCAGCCTGGCCTGATGGATGGGTTGGGGGAAGGGGTTAGGAAAGGGGGCTGAGAGGAGCTCCAGGGCCTTCTGGGCACTGGCACAACACGCGTGGTGTTGGTGAAGCCGGAGCCAGTGTGCCACCCGGTCAGCACGATGACCACATCTCCTGTCTTGAAGAAGCCTCCAGCCTTGCCGACGCTCATAGCCAAGTTCACACGCAGGCCCACGTCCTCAGCCCAGGCCTGCTGCAAGCGTCCTTGCACAGCATGGGAAAGATGCCGTGGTACAAGTGCGCCTGGGGTGCTCTCTGAGGACTGTAGGTCCCAGCGATGATGGGGGCCAGTGGATGGTACAGCGCCACTCGGTGGACAGACCTGCCAGACCTGGTGAGCACAATTGTGGCCCCGCTGCAGCATTTCAAGGAGGCCTCGGGCACCAGAGGTGGCGGCTACTGTGGGGTCGCTGGAAATGGGGGCCAGGCGGGGCGGCTTCTCAAATAATTGTAAGCGGTAGATGGCAGACTCTGCCTCGCGAGCAATCAGGTGCTGCGCGTGCACAGCCTCCAGCCGATAGTCGCCCTGAGCTGTCTCCCTGGACAGCAGGACGCAGTGTGCCCCGTCCAGGACGGCGCTGGCCACGTGGCTGCCCTCAGCCCGCAAGGGCCAGCGCTTCGCAATCACGCTCTCCAGCATCTGCGTGGCGCAGATGACGGGCTTCCCCGCGCGGTTGCAGTGCCCAATCATCATCTTCTGGGCCGGGAAGACCTCCTGGGCAGAAATTTTGGTGCCAAGGTCCCCACGGGCCACCACGATGCCATCGCTGGCCTCCAGGACCTCATCGAACCCCCGCACGCCTTCGTGGTTCTCGGTCTTGCTGATGATCTTGATGTTCTCGCCCTGCTCCCCCAGGACCTGCCTCGCCGCGTGGACGTCTGCAGCCTGGCAGATGAACCACGTCCACGTCCTGCTCCATCCCGAACTTCAGATCCTGGATGTCCTTCTCGGACACAGCGGGCAGGTCCTCGGCAGCACCAGGGAGGTTCACATCCTTCCTGCTGCCCGGGGAGCCACCATTTTCCACCTCGGTCACCAGGAAGTCGGGACCTTTCTCCTTCACTAGCAGGGAAATGAGGCCGTCGTCCAGAAAATCTTGCTGCCCGCGTTCCCCACCTTGCAGATGTTCTTGTGGTCCAGCCACAGCACGTTCTCGGCGCTCTCCAGCGTGATATTGAGCGGGGCTCCCTTCTTGAGCTCTACGGTGCTGTGCCCTTGATGAGCCCCGCTTGGATGTCACGGCCCTTGGTGTCCAGAGCCACAGCCACTGGCTGGTAGAGTATGGGGTCAGCAGCGAAGCTCTCGGTGGCTGTACACATTTTCTTGATGGTCTCCACGTGGTACTCATGAGTTCCGTGAGAGAAGTTCAGGCAGGCCACACTCATCCCAGACCTAATCATCTCCTTCCAGGTCTCCACCCAGCGGAAGGCCAAGCCGATAGTACAGATGATGCGGGTGTTGCGGCCGTGATGGGGGCCGAGTCGATGTCCAGGCCGCACATGCGCCCTAGGAAGGTGTCAGCCGTGGCTACGTGCAGCTGCTAGGCCTGGATGAAGGCCATCCTGGCTCCGCTGTGGGACTTCGACATGGCTCATGAGGTGCTCATGCACTCAGCTGAGGCTGCGGTGCAGAAGGACGCAGATTGCTCTGCAAGCTCAGGGTGTGTCGCCGCAGTCTAATCTAAGTTTTTAGAAAATTTTTTAGAATAAATTAAGGAGCCATGGATATGGTTTCTTTCAGTTTTCCAATTAAATAAAGTTGATTGGGAGCCTCCAATAAGCCATCCACAATGACTTTTGCACCTTCCTATGGTCGACATCCTCCTGGGGAGGACAGAGCCATAGATGGTCGCAGTTCCCTCTGCTCCACAGGGCTGGGCCCTGCAGGGGAGAGGCTGTGAAGGGAGAGCCAGCCAGCTGACAGGGGCCTTAGGACACCTCCAGGAATCCCACCACCCTCCCCTGTCCACATCAGGTGCCCTTGGGCACCCGCCACCCTCCTGCCATAACAGTTCCTGGAGGACGCACTCAGCAGGCTGAAATCCGTCCCTGCCGTCCCACTGAGGCTCCCTTCCTAACCCCAGAAGTGCAGCACCTTGCGCCCCACAGTGCAGCCAAGTGAGGAGGAGCAGTTGGAAGGTGAAGCCCGAGGAGCGGGGTCAGAAGCACCAAGCCTGCCGCAATCACATTTGAGGTCTGCTCTGTGCATCGAAACTCGAATCTCACCTCATCAAAACTGTGCTGCAGAGGGTACAGGTGAGCAGTGCTGCACCTGCCGTGTGTGAGCAGTCAGGTTGGTCTCCAGGGCCATATATGGCAATGAGATGTAGGATGAAGGTTTACATTTTTAAAATTTATTACAGTAAAAGACACATTGCCATTAATCCCCCTCAAGCGCGTCCCCTGGCTTCAAATACACAGCCTCGCATCCTTGGCATCTTCCGAGGCAGTCCTGCAAGTGCTCTCCTACAAGTGTCTTTACAAGGTATGATCAGAAACAGAGCAAATGTGCTGAGTGCCATCCAACAGAAAGGCATGTGCGTGCGCACACACATGTGCACATACACATGTATATGCACACACACACACACACACACACACACACCTCACTCGGTGAATCGGGCACTGTGTGGCCCTGGCTTTTCCCCAAAGTCAAAAGGTTTCGAACCAATTCAGGAGGCAGCCACAGCAGCAGAGGACACCCAGAACTGCCTCAGAAAACGGCAAGAAGGGCGGGATAAGCATGAGGTGAGCGGGAGTAATACAAGGGCCATGGCTGACAGTGCATCTTGTACCACAACAAATTGTTTCAAATTAAACATATTTTTTATCACACCCCACACTTACCTGATTGTCCTCAGCATCTGTTTCTTGCTTTAATCCATCTGTAATCACCTACTGAGAATCCCCCTCAAATATAATCCTGCTCCCCAAAATATTTCAGGCTGCTCAAAGAGATAAATCTCATTATAGGACACAATAAAGTGAAAAGGCAACTGTTAAATTGAAAATATTCGCAAATTTTATACCTTGTATAGATTAATATCCATAATATGTAAATAACTTCTATAATTTGACAATTAAAGAAAAAGCCAAATAATTTTAAAATGGGCAAAGGACTTGAGTAGACCTTTCTCCAGGGGGATATACAGATGGCCACAAGTATATGAAAAGATGTTCAACATCACCAGTCATTAGGGAACTACGACAAAGCCACACATATCCCTACTACGATAAAACAACAACTGAAAATAATTCAAGATGGCAAAGATGTAGAGCAACCTGAATGCGTGTACGCTCTGGGTGGAAATGTAAAATGGCCCAGCTGCTGTAGAAAACAGTACAGAGGGTTCTGAAATTGCTCTATGATCAAGCAATTCAATTTAGGGTTATAGATCTGTTGGTAGAATGATTTTTTTAGTGTATTTAGGGCAGGATCTACAGGGTCTCACGACATAGATCCTTCTGTTTTCAGCCTCCCAAGCGCTGGGATTACAGGCTTGCACCACCACACCCGGTCTTAATAATTGCATTAGCATGCCCGGGGGGTGGGGCCAGCATGGCACACCAGGGATCAAACTCTGCCTAAGCAGGTGCTTTAGTCTGCTGAGCTATCTGGCCAGCCCATAGGGTTATAGGTCTAAAAGAAATTCAGGCGGTGTTTTGAAGAGAGATTTACACACTCATCCATAGCAACACTAGTCACAATAACCAAGAGATAGAAAAGTGCAGCTGAGTGGATAAATAAGATGTAATGTATTTATATAGTGGAATATCACACTGCCATCAAAAGAAAGGAATTCTGGCCCATGATACCATATGGCTGAACCTTGAGGCCACTGTTCCAAATGATAAGTCAATCACAAAGGGACAAACTCTGTGATTCCACTTAAATGAAGTATCTCACACAAGCTAAGTTTATAAAACCTGAAAGTAGAATGTGGGAACTGGGGATTGGAGGGGAGGAGAGATGAGGCCCTGCTGCCCGGCTCCATCATCCACATGCGTCAGGAGCCAAGATCCCAGGCAGCAGTCTGCATTGTATCCCTTCTCCTCTGTTTCTTTCCCATTATCCTGGACCTGCTTTGCACCCCAAGAGCCGATCAACATATCTTGGGCCAAGCAAACAGCCACTTGGGAGCGCAGCACCCCTTGTTAAAGCAGCCATGGCTTCTTCCTATGGTTCCGTGAGACTTGGCTTACACAAGACAGTACATTTCCCCTCTCCCAAAGTCCAGTCCGCCCTTGTCAGTCATTTGTCCACTTATGGTGGGAGGTGGGCTTGGGTTGGTGCTCATGGGCCACTTCTGGTTCTGTCTCCAGGGGGCGACAAGTTGGGCTGATCCCAGCTTGGTCCTCATCTTTAGATCTGCGCTCAAACTGTGATGTAAGCAACGGAAGACGGGGTGATCACTCTCAATAACAGGGCATCGGGGGGAAGCTTCAGAGGAAAGATTGGAAAGCTTGCAAAGGATAGGCCAGATTTGGCAAAGGAAGGATAGAGGGAGGTGGCACAGAGGGGCAGTTCCAGAGAGGAGACTGCAGGACCCACAGGTAGCAGCCTCGCACTACACCAGACAGGTGTGGACAGCAGTGCTGGCAGGGAGAAGGGAACGGGACCAAATCCACCAGCTTCCATATCCCGCTGTCGTCGGCTCTGCTGGAGCTCAGTCTGTCCCAGGATGCATTGAGGAGGATGAAGACAGTGGCACAGCCACTCTTGGGACTGGCGTCTGTGTTCACAAGGGCAGATGGCACCAGACCCTAAGTTGAAAGGCGTGGCTGTCAGTCTAGAAAGGAGCGTTCCTTGATGGCTCATGTTTCCTTTCTCCTGCTATAACATCAGTAAAATTCTTCTGCAACAGCCCTCATCTTCCGGTAGTCCTCCTACAGACGTGCCTATCTGTCCAGGCTGTCCCAGGCCCCTCTAACCTGCAGGCATCGGCCCAGATGTACTGGGTATCGGTCCAGGGGAATTCCCACCACTGCACAGCCTGCTCACAGCACTCGGAGGCCTGGCTCTCAAGGAAACAGGAAGCAGCAGTTTTGCGGCAGCCAGGCACTTGGCACATGATGGCAGATGCGGCACGTGGTCTACGAACCTCAAATTCAACACGGGAGGGACCACGTGCGAACGCGTGCTGCAGTGCCAAGTGGGACCGTCTTAGTTACATTCCTCCCATTGCTGGGGCAAAGTTCCTGATGCCCAAAGTTAAAAGAGAAAAAGCTTATTTGTGGAGGTTTCAGGCCATAACCAGCTGGCTCCAAGGCAATATAGCGTGGCCAATGGGTATCTGTTTATGACGGTGGAAGACAGAACAAGCAGCACAGAGCAGATGGGTAAGGAGAACAAGCTTCTTTCTCCCTTCCATTGTAAGCATGGTATCTGCCCTGAAGGGGTGGGATGTAGCTCAGTGCAAAGGCCCTGCGTTCAAATCCCCAGTGCCACAAAAGAAAAGAAAAAAAGAAAGCATTTACATTCTCAGAGTGAAAGGGGCTGCACAGGAAGGAGCTGATCTATAATGCTGGCAGCCTGAATAAACAGAGCTGTCACCAAAGTGCTGCCTCTAGGCCCCAGGGTTTTATCTATTACTATTATTATTATTATCATTAATATTTGGTTTTGTTTTTATTTTAAAACAGGGTCTGACTAAGGTGCTAAGTTGCCCAGGCCGGATTCAAACTTGCAAGCCTCTCATAGCCCACAGAGTAGCTTCACCATGCCCAGCGGGCTCTGACATGCTTGGGACCCACCTCTCTCTGTTCTCCTTCCCTGCTCTTCATTTGTCTGGCATCACTCACAAAGGCATCCAGGTATTCAAACTGACTCGTTCCATTGCAAACAGCCCTGTGTGGGAAGACGCATGCTTTTCTGGAAACCTTAGCTCTGCAACAGAGGAGGCGCAGGCTCCTTGGGGGACAGAATCTTGAGATACACGTGGAAGAAGATGAGAAGCCTGCAGGGTGAAACCTCATATTCGCTGTCTGGAGATTCAGTTGATCCTTTCCCTGAGGACTTGGAGTCTCTAAGGCAAAAATGCTGAATCTTTTAGAGCTTTCAATGAGAACAAGCAGCCCGCTGCGGTGCGCTTGCCACATATCTGCCACCACTGCTCTAAGGCACCTGTACAACTAACCTTGGGACATTCAGTGGTACCACACAGGGTTTGTCCTACCCAGAGGTGACAGACCTGTCCCAGAAAATACTAGGTCACCCCAGAAGCAAACCCAGTCTCCCGTGGTGCTGTCCCGGGGCAAACCAAAGTCACAGATGAAAATCAGCACTGTGCACCTGTATTAAGTGAAAGAAGCAGAAATCTTATTCTAAACCAAGAGACAGGTCTGCGTGTCATCACCAGCAGCCAGCCTCACTGCCATCAGGACTCACAGAAGGATCAAGTGACATCCCAAGGGCTCAGACTCTCAGTTCTGTTCCCCATTTGGCCCCCACTCCAATAGGCAATACAAAATAACTACTTAATCTCATCTGGTAAGTACGGAGTTGTAGATCTTCAGAGTTGGCTTCGTGAGCCATAAGTCAAATGTGATTAGACAAAAATAGTTTAATACTATTTTCAGAAACAAAGGGCCTTTTAGGAGGAGTGGAATGGTCGTGGGGTTTCTGGGTCATGTAATTGTTTATAGACAGTCACTGGCAAAATATTCAGAATAGGAATGTTCCAGAAGACCTGCAGCAGGAATAGAAGGAACAGCGGCCTTCTACCCAAAATCTGCCTTCTCACAGCATCCCACATGGCCAGAGCTCCTTCTTATACACCTCCAGGAAGCTAGTTTTAACATTGCAGAAACAACTTGCTTCCCCAAAAATGTATTCCTTGCTCTTGATTTCACTTCTTAATCCCGCACAGAATGTATTCCTTTCCTTCTACAAAATTCTATACTTTTAAGGAGAGATTAGTCCTTAAAAATCTTTTTCCAAGCCAATGACCTCGGCTTGTTCCAATATTTCTTTGTTCCCAGGCCAGCAGTTCTGGATGTGCCCTTTCAGTACACCAAGGTTCCACTGATGTAATAGCACACATCAGCCACTAGGGGAAGCTCAAAGACCCCCTAACTCACCCTAGCTGAGGAGGCAGAGAGCCCATTAACAGTGGGACTGGGCCAGGCATGGTGGTGCATGCCTGAAATACCAGCACTCAGGAGGCCTAGATCTTGGGTAATTGAGTTCTACATGCCTCGCTTGTCTGTATGTCAAATTCTTTTTCTGTACTTGCGAAGTTTTTCACCGGACCTCTGTGAACAGGGTTTTTTTTTTTTTTAAATGTCACTTACACTATGTCTTGCTTTTTCATAGACTCCAATCAAGCTTGTGTTGTGCTTCTTCGTAGCATCCATAGCATCTAGCAGCTGCTGAGTTGATTTCTCATGTTCCCTCGTCATTTTTTTTTTTTTTTTTTTAAGAAATCTTTTCTTGGGCCAGGGAGATAGCTCAGCAGTCTAAGCGCCTGCCTGGCAAGCTCAAGAACCCTGGTTCAATCCCTGGTACCACATGTCGTCCAGCCCCACACCAAGCCAGCCACCTAGACCGGGCATGGTGCTGCACACCTGTAATCCCAGCACTGGGCAGGCTGAGATGGGGGGATCACTACAAGTCTGAGGTGAGTAGCAAGACCCTGTGCCAAATACATAAATAAATACACGATTTGTTTTTAAAGAACTCTTTTCTTGTTATCCTTGCTGACCACACTTCTGTCTTCTAGACTGACAACCCACCCTCACCGTGGCTCATTCTGCTATGTATGCCTTCAGCGGAAGTTTTTATCTCCTATGTATCTGTTTTGAATCTGTTTCATAGATTCCATCTCTTTCCTTTGTTGGGCATTCACAGTTTCCACCATTTTCCTAAAAACTCTTTTAAAAAAAAAAATCTGTATTCACTGTAGAGTCACTAATCATACCTTTTGTTTTTCAAGTGAAAAACTTTACTGCAAAGATTCCTGTGGTGACCCTCCCCCCACCTGAGCTGGATCCCAGCTAAGGAGGCTGAGGCAGGAAGTCACAGGTGAGACCCAGCCTGGGCAACTAATCGTCTTTCACTGTGGTCACCATCTCTGTAGTTATCTGAGAAATTATTTCTGATTTTCGTTTAGAGCCTCCTTCGCCTGATTTGTTCCTTCTGCTGTTACCACCTCA
>PVKA01042537.1:0-17357 GCA_004027165.1 Ctenomys sociabilis | reverse complement strand
TTAGATTCCTACTTAAACAAAAACTTTCCATGACAGTAGCATACTGACGAGAAAACACACACACAACAGCAACAATAACAAAACAACAAAGCATGCTCAGTATTGAGACACTGTCAAGATTAAGTTATACCAGCAAAACCGCAGTAGTGTCACTTTCTTTCTGTCAACATATAGACTTATCCATCATGATCATCCTTTTTTTAAAAAAAAAAAAAAAAAACTATTTTAAAAAAAGATGGATTTGACACACTCACCAGTTAATCATTTCCAGCAACATACATGTTTGGCTGAAATTCTGTCAAATGGATGTAATATAGGGTTTGTTTGCAGCTTTTGAAGGCTATGTTTTGGAGAAAGCAATCTTGCTGTGAAACTGTGGAAATGTAAATTTTATAAGGCTGACTCTCATTGGTCACCATCTCCCCTGTGTTTTTGTTATCAGTACTATTCTTTGTTGCTTAATCTAGAGCTATGCACACCAAATTGCTGAGATGTTTAGTAGCTGATAAAGAAACCTTTAAAAAATATATAAATGAATGAAATATAGATAAACTGTGAGATAAATATCATTACAGCATGTAATATTAAATTCCTTCTGTCTCCTCTGTCAGTTTGTGAAGTGATTGACATTTTGTAGCTAGTTTAAAATTATTAAAAATTATAGACCCCAAGTATCTGTTTGCATTTCTTCATGGAGCCGTCTGTTTCATACTCACACGAGAAGGTGAAGCTTGACTACTCTTTCATGGTCCTTCACTGAGAAGCCGGTGGTATGCATTGAGGACACTGGGTAAGGAGACCAAAGATGTCCCTTCTAAACCTCATTCCAATGGCAGCTGTGACTTGGCAGGATGCTCATAGTTTATTCCAGAAATACCTGTGTGTGAATTCAGTGTTAGCTGAGGGACAAAAATGTAGTTTTTCAGAAAAAAGAATCCATAAGGAAAAAACTTATACAAATTCAGGTTGACTGGGCATCACTCATTCTTCCTTCCCAGCCCCAAAATTCGACTAACCTAGCCCTTTACTACCGTACCACCACACACCCCACCGCTTTGTAAAGCTTAGGTACTGGGTATGAAGTGCATCTTTCTAGCTGAGATGGTAGCCTACTTGCTAGAGCATTTGCCTGCCTACTCTGTGCAAGACCCTCATGGATCCCCAGGACAAAAACAACAATCACAAAAATTCACTCACTTAAATATATTATTGAGTACTTGTATATATTCATAAAGTTGTGCAATCTAATTTTTGAACGTCTTCATCACCCCTGAAAAATATCCCATGAGCATCGCTCTCACCTCACTTCCCCTACCTTGGACAGCTACTGTTTTAGTTCTCTCTATCAGTTTTGTTGGTCTGATCATACAGTGGTCTTTTGTGACAGGCTTCTTTCACTCAGAATAATGGTTTCAAGGTTTGTCTATGTTGTAGCATGTATCTGTACTTATTCATCTTTGAATGACCAAGTAGTATTCCATTGCACGTTCCATATTTACTTACCTATCCATCAGTTTATGGACACTTGAACTGGTTCTAGTTTGCAGTGTTATGACAAACACTGCCATAAATATTCTTGTACGTGTGTATGCTCACAGGCTTTTTAATCTCTTGCCACACTTAACCATCATCATGGTCTCTACCTTCAAACTACAGCCAACACCTCACCTCCACTACCACCTCTTTTTTCTTTCCTGCCTGACCAACCTCTCCATCATCTTATATTATAGGATCACACGATGTTAGGCCTACAAGCCTTCACTTGCCAATATCAGGATCTCATGCAAGGTAACTTACTGATTTTTTTTCCTTTTATTGGCAGAACCAGGAATTGAACTCAGGTCCTTGCACTTACCAGGGAAGCATTTATTCCACTAAGCCATCTTCCTGGCTATGCCTTTCCATCATCTTAACCACCACTCCACCCATTCCACCTCTACTACCATCACCACTAGAAACACTACAGTTGTCTCTGTCATCATTGTCACTGTCGCCTTCACCACCAGCCATACAACTCATCGCCTACACAACACCACCATCACTTCCTTCCCTTCCTCTACCTCTCTTCAGAACCCAGTGATAACAATGAAGACAAATAGATTGTGGTCCCCATTTGTTGGCTGTCAGATAATTTTATCCACAAAAGCATCTGTGGCGACCTGGTAAGAGAAGTACGAATGGTGATGAGAAACTGGTCCTTATTGGTGTATCTTTGCACTTCTTTAACATCTCTGTAAACCTCAGAGAAATTTTTATAGCCCCCAGGTGTTCCAGAAACTTATGCCAAGGAACTGAGTAACAACACATTGATTGCTTAAATTAGTGGTAGTGTGGAGCATGCTGCAAGATGGAGAAAGTGAATATGCGCTACGTATGTCAGAGCTGCCAACAGGTCAGGGGTTATGTTGAAAAGAAAATTCTCCAAACTCCATCTGTTCTCAGCCAGATGAGTGAATGTGTTTTCCACACTGTTGAATAATCGAAACCACACACTGGATACATGAAAGGTAAAATGCAGGCATCTTGCCTTAAGACTCATTACACAATTTGTTGTGAAGTTCATTCAGGATTACATTTGTCCAGTCTCAGCTCTTAAGTAGACATCCTTTTTTTGGCTGAAGGAAAACAGGTTTCCCCCAGGATGAATCATCTCTAGGCAATGTGTCAACTTAAGAAGCACATCAGAAATGTAGTGATCAGGGCAAAACAGAACTTTGTAAAGGCTAAGTATTCTATCTCACGAGATATGACACTGGCAAAGAGACCCTGCTACAAAAGGTCAGAAGTTGAGTGACAGCCAGCCCTGCTCTTAACAGCAGAGTCCTTTCTTCTTATCAGTCTTTCAATTTCCAGTTTTTATCACTGTTTCACATCCACCCCCAGCATCCTCTTTGACCAAAGCCTCTGAATTTCTCTGTCATTAATTCATTAACAAAATGATGCTTGCACTAGATGTTAAGAAAAATACAAGAAAGTTCATATTCTGTGATCACCAAGTTGTATGAGACACTGAATTGTGTTTCATCTATATTAACTCATTAATCCCTCCAGAAAACTGAAAGATTAGCAGACCTGGCATTAATAATCCCTCTTTGTAGAAGAAAACATGGGCAGTTTATTTGAACGAGCTCTCTCAGCTCATAAGTAACAAAAGGGGATTCAAACCAGATGTGTGTGACTCTAACATTAGAGAGAGGCCTGAAAGATGCACTCCAAGACTGTGCCTCTTTCCAGTCAGCCCTTAGGCATGAGGAGGAAGAGCAAAGACAGATGTATTGGACTTCAGAGAAGGTCTTGGGAAACTCACTATTTACTCACTCTTTCCAGAAATGTTTACAGGGCTTCTATCATATGCTGGGCTTTGTCCTAAGTATTGTGCATACAGTATTAAGGAAAGCAAAAGCCAAAACAAGTAACAGCAAAAAGAAAAAGAAAAAAACAGAAAATTCAGAAGCAGCCTTCAAACAATGATAGAAGATGGGGAGTGTGAGGGGATAGCCTAGTGTCCTTGGTCCTGGGTTGGGCTGGCTGTGAGGTACAGTCACATGTTGTCTCCCAGGGCTCCAAGACTGAATCAAGCTCCAGGTCCTCAGTTCATCCTCATTGTCCTGTCAGCTATGTCCACCATCTCTGTCTGCATCACTTTGATTTCTGGAATCCCTTCTCCAAGGAATTACTTGCCCTGAAATCTTTATCTCAAGGCTGACGTAGGTAGGTATCCTGCCTGAGACATGTCTTCATGATTTTCATGCCAGGTCCTAAGCATCTTCCCCAAAACCTTGCTGTAGATGAACACACTGCCTTCTACCTGCTTCCCAGCATTCTTCAGGCTAGTGTTTCTTTGATGCATATGCCCTTTCAGACTTACTGCCTTACTTAAGCGCTGACACTCTTCGGTGGTAAACAAGGAGGTGCTTGCAAAGCAGTAATGACTCTTACTGGAGCCCACTGACCTTCATTTGTAAAGTGCAGTCTTTGCCCCACACACTAATACACGGAGATAGAAACAGGCAGCCCTGACCACTCTCAATTACAGAATCCACTCATCACACATATGTGCACATGATGTGTCCCCTGGACTGCATTTAGATTTCTAAATTAATTTTCATATTGAAGATGTTTTATGCCTTTGTCAGATCAACCAATAACCAGGCCAGTGTCTCCATTTTCCAAACCAGAGAAGTTGAGGTGGGTAAAACTTCCCTATTAAAGATCAATCTCTGACTTTTACTCATAGATCATAAAAATCAAGGGCTTTAATATTGCTTTCTCTACCTTTCATGTTTCAAAAATAAGAATGATTTCCTGAAGTTACTATGAGACCCAAATGTTGCTACAGTTATTGATTGTATCCAAATATTACTTATTCTTATCAGTTTTTGGTAATATTATTAATGATAGATGAGAGCCTACCTGAGGAGGTTATGAACTCCATTAAGAGTTAGCTAATGCTACATGACAAGCTGACCCAAAACATACTACCTTTAAATGGGATATATTTATTTTGTTTGCATGTCTATAGTTTGTCATTCTACTAAGCTTGATGGGCAGTTCTTCTAATCTTGACTGGCTTGCATGTGGAACTGTGATCACTGTAGACCCTCTGGGCAGCTTAGTTTTGAGAGGTGGCTGGTCTTGTTGAGGTTCCTCCTCTCTTCTCCAGGTTTCTCTCCTTCTTCAGCAGGCCAATGAAGGATTGTTCTTATGGAAAAGTCCCAAGTTCCAGAAGGAGAGTGAAAGCATGCAGATCCTCTTCAGGCCTGGCCTCTCCACTTCTGCTGTATTCAATCATCCAATGCAAGTCACATATTAATCCATATCCAAGTGATAAGAGAACTAGACCCCACCTCTTGACAGGAAAATCTTCCAACTCATATTGCAAATGGTGTGCATACGAGGTTAAATAATATGTCTCTCTTTACAATCAAACAAACTCCAAGAGCCATCTGGAATTCTTCTTTTCCTCTCCCTGTACTTAGAGTCTCATGGAAAGATTAGGGTGCCCCTTCCTATGTAAAGCAGATGTGGATATTCTTCTCCTTGCAGAATATTCAAAAGAAAAGCATGAGACTCTGAGGGTCAACAGCCTGCAGGATGACTTGAAAGTCAGGAGTCGGTGGTAGAAGGACTAGAGTGACCACAGATAGGATGTGGCAGTCTGTTGATAAGAATGACCTTAATCCTGAAATAATAAAACTAATCCTCCCTATTCAAAGCAGTAGAGTTTCAGCCACTGTCATTAACCCCTAAATACCAAATATTCAAAAATAAACCATCTTAAATGTACAAACGAGAGCCAGATCCTCAACCAGGACTTGGCAAATATCATTATTCTGGACATTTCTATGGTTTTCTCCTTTTGTTTCTAATTTATTGTTATAGGAATCCCAACCAACTGTTATTTTGGAGGAAAGATTCTTTTATTTTCCTTTCCTCCTAATCTTTTCTGTACAGAAATACACTGCTCTCTTTGTTAAGGGGACAAAAAAGACTTATTATTTAGGGATGAAAAAAATTGTGTGTCAGAGACAGCCTAAGTATACACAAGCTGTATCCTGGGTGTCTGGGGGTGTAAGGTGTGGGAGGTGACTGCTGTCTTATATGGCACCTTCTTACTTAAAGGAACCCAGACAATTGCCAGTTTAAGAAAGATGAAGCAAGTGCTAGTGGTATGTGTTGTTAAACTGTCAGAGTCTATGGAGATAGAAAACTCTAGAGACCTAGATCCATGTGTTCATCTGTTACTAAAAGCAGATCTCCAAACTAGGCCAAACCCTTCTCCAAAACGTAGAAGCTTTTAGATTTATCCATGAAAATCTATCTCTCTGTCCATGCCTATTAACTTGACCATGCCCTATTTGAATTTCTACCCTCTAAAAGAATAGGGTGCATTATTTAAGCACCTTGAGTACAAATATCGCTCAGTTCTAAGACTCACCAGCAATTTTTTGGACAAGATATTTCAACTATCTTAGCATCATTTGATTTCACAGCAATTGTTTCAAAGCCAGAAGAAATTCTGGAGTGCCTTGGAAATGTTTTTTTCTAAGTGAGAAGATATTACAAGCCGGTTCCTGAGAAAACAAAACCTGAAATAGATGTGCAAATAGATTATGTCCAAGTGTGATTCCAGGGAGCAGGAATGAGGAAAAGGAAAATGAAAGTGTGTGTGTGCGCGTGCGTGTGTGTGTGTGCGTGCGCACACGCGCGTGCACACGCACGCATGGTGTAATAGAGAGACAGATATAGAGACCCAGAGAGACAGGCTGTAAAGCCAATCCCAGAGTGCATTGCTAAGACCGTGTAATTATACTCCCCTGAGTATTTTATCTCCTATAAAATCATATCAGGATCACCTTTAGGGGGAAAGAAAGGAAAAAGCATTTATCCCTGGGATCCTGTCTCCCGCTAGTCAAGAAGTGCCAAGGGTAGGGTAGTGACTCCCCTGTTTTTCAGGCTGTGGATATGAAACCCCGGAGGTTCATCTTTCATCCAAAGAACAAGAAGACAGCAGGTCAGAAGTGAGAGCAAGGGCTGGTCGCTCCTCCTCTTGTAGGCTGGTTAAAATCTACGTGCAACTGGCTGTGAGCTCCATGGCCAGAATAAAATCAAGAACAGGAGAGTTTCACCACATGTTTAAGAAGCATTGGTGGCAGAAGCAAATGAGAGAGCTAGAGGAGGTCATCCCCAGCCTGGGCACTGTGCACTACTGTGCAGGCTACCTGAGGCTTAAGGCTAGGGGGCGCCATGTCCATGATAATAACGTCCACATTTGCATGTTTGAAGCAGCCTAGAAGTTGGGGGCAGAAGGAAAGAAAATAAACTTCAGAAGCCATTTTTCTAGAGTAGTTCAGAGGCTGAGTAGTACAAAGTCAAGAACCAGCGGGAAAGATGAAGTTCTAAATACTAGCAGTGGATCAGAGCTGTGGATGATATTAGAAAAATGGCAGGAAGAATTTTTCGTGTTCATTCTTATTTTTGTTTTGTTTTTGCTTAAATTCTGAACACCCAGAGGTGATGGTCCAGCAAATCTTCTTTTCACCTCAAAGAAGAAAAGAAGACAGAGTTGAGCAATTCTGGCAAAACAATACCACAAAAGAAAACGGGATAGAAACGACATAACAAATTAAAAAGAGAACCAAACTGAACAGGACTATGGTGTAGCTCAGGGATAGTGTGCTGGCCAAGCTTGTATGAGGACCTTGGTGAACCCCACAGTACTATGTTAAAAAAAGAATAAAATGTATGTGGGTCAGGGAAAAGAGAGACATCTGAAAAGGGACTTTTAAATAAAAATAGTACCTAAGAACTGGAGGACAGTGGCTGGTTATGGACCTGGGTTGCCTTTGGCATTTCCAGGTGGATATTTTGAGATCCTCCTGCTGAAATGACAAATTCTTTAGTCCCCTCTCCTTTATTCTCCCAAGCATTATCAACTTGACTCTGATCACAACTTTCCACACCACACTGGTGCTCTCCTCCTGGGTCTACTTGTCCAATACACTTTTCCAAAGTTAAGTAATCTTAGGCTTTGAACTCTCACCAAATTATTCATTCACCCTTTGACCAAATATTTCAACCTCTGCTCTCTCAAGTTCTTATATCTCTGCTCTTCCCCCACGAAACTCATCTAAACTTCAAGAACCTTCTATATTTTCATCCAGTAAGTCCAACTCCTCAATCCTACCAAGAGCTTCACTCTAGGGTCAATATTTCCCACTTTCTACCCTTCAACCTTAGACCACAAGCCCCAAACTATAGATCAGTGCAGCTCTCCCCTGACCCTCTCTCTCTGTTATACCTGCAGTCATGAGGAACAACAGGAAAATCATGCAAATACCTGGACTGGTGGCATTAAAAATGCATCATCCCATGGAAATGCTCATGCCCGGCACATGGCAATGTAAATTGGAAAATCCACTTTTGGAAAATATTTAGCAAGATTTACTAAAGCTATACTATGTAAAAGATTTACATAGTATATGAATATACTATGATTTACAAGTTCCACTCCTACATTCACAACAGGAAATATACACTTTGAGTTACCAACCAACATCAACTAGAATATTCATACAAATATTCATAGTAGCTCCAAGTGGACTTGAATGATCGCAGCTATGAGAATGAGCAAACTATAAATACATGTTAAAATGGTATTAATCTTACTAGCTCAGTGTAGAATAGAGAGAGCCAAAAGCAAAACAAAACAAATTGTTTGATTCTGAGTATGTAAAGTTCAAGATAAAGAAATCCATAGTTGCAGAAGTTTAAAGAGTGGTTCTCACAGTGAATGTTTAGTGACTGAAAGAAGACACAGAGGAAATTTTGGAGATCAGAGTGCCATGGCCATAGATATGGATGCTTTAGTTAATAAGATTTCACTGAGCTGTGCAGTATGATCTCTGCAAACATTTCTTATGTGTGTGTTATACCTCAACAAGGAGTTTTTTAAGTAGTTATTGAAACAATAGCAAAGCATACAGCCTCCACCTTCACTGGATGGTCCCTTCAGTTTTAAAGGCCTTCCAAATACAAAGAACTCACCTACACCACTGTTTTCCCTTCCATAGTAACAGTTCCCTTTTGTTACTGTGACTTGAACTGGTTTTGAAAGGGAAACAACTTATCGGTAGGAGCCCAGGTTCACAATTCCATCCCAAAGTGAAAAACACATTCTGCAGTAAAGGAACATCACAATCTACAGTTGTCCACCCTGAAGTATTTTCATTTTCTGTCCTTCCAGTTTCAGAATGTCTCCTTCTTAATTCTGTATTCTCTTCATACATCAAGCAGACCTGGGTAATGTGAAGAGAATTTAACAACAAGGACTTTTTAAAGTAGGTTTGGACAGGCAAAAAGAAACCAAGGAAAGCACAGTGGCCCAAGATTAGCTACAGGGAAAGGCCCTCTTATTTCTAGTCCCTGAAAGGCATGGAAGAGAGCAGCTTTCCTGAAGCTGAACCTGACCTAGAAATGGTCATTACCTTACCTGGAGAGAACTACCTGACTAGAGCAACAACTTCTGGTGAAGAGATGGCAAGCGGTAGAGAAGTGGTTGGGAATAAATAGTACAGCTACTCTGCCCTCCACAATTTAATGACTTGACTTTTGAACTCTATCAAAAGCCAAGGTAAGGAAGCTAATGAAGATGTCTATGAAATTTAGCACTGCCAAGACCCAGAACATAATGGAGAATGGTTGAGTATTGGTTTGAAAAGGTGAAGGATGACATTTAACATACTTCTCCCCAATAGGCATCTCCTAGGAAAGAGTACCCTTAACAATACTTGAGGAAAATGGGGGCTTGTGATAAAGGATTGGAACTTAATTGTCACAAAAAAACAAATGACCCTTTTCTTATTTATGTGTTTGTCTCGTTATATTTCTCTCCTTGCTGGGGCAAAACACCTTACACTCAAAATTAAGGAAGGAAAGGTCTATTTAGCTCATAGTCTGTGGAAGTTTCAGTCCATAGTTGGCTGGGTCTAAGGCCAAGTGGCAAATGACAGATGGCAGCCAATCATGGAGGTGGAAGACAGCAAAGAGCAAAGGGAGGAGCAGTGGCTATGGCTGCTGGAAGCCTCTCTTCCTTTGTTATATGGTAACCAGGCTATCAGCTCCAGGGAATATGTAACACTCACACCCATAATCCTAGCAGCTCTCACACCCATAATCCCAGCAGCTTTCACACCCATAATCCCAACACTGGATCATGAATTAATCACAAATTCTAGAACTTGTCCCAGTGATTACATGAGGCTTTCTAGAGACCACTAGACACAAACCATTACATTCTGCCCTTGGCCCCTAAAAACTCATGCACATCCCTTTATGCAAAAGGCATTTTAGTCCATCTCTAAGTGTTGCCAATGTCCGAACAGTTTCAGCATTGCTGAAAAATCCAAGTCCCAAGTCTTCTCCAAGGTCTAAAACAACTTTTAAGTGTGAGCCTCTTAAACACTTCCAGCATTCAATGGCACAAGAAAAACATTACCATTCCAAAATGTACAAATAGAAGGATACAAAGCATTGAGACCAAAGCAAGTCCAAAATGCAGATGGGCAAATATTAAGTCCTATAGTTCCCTGTGGAACCTCCGAAGCAATCTGTGGCAAGTTGGCTCCACTTCTACGGCACTTTAGGTGGTAGTTCCCATGGCTTCTCTCTTAGGCCAGCTTTGCTCCCTCATTGCAACTTTCCTTAGATGATCAGCATTTCTGGCTTCTCCAAGCTTCTGTGGTCTCCACTATAATGTAGGCCTCTCAATCACAGCTTCACACTCTGCCCTCCCAGAGGCATACTTCCTGGCTTCATAGGCCTTCTCAATTTCAGGAGGAAGCCATTGTAACCTCAGAACTTCTGCATTCTATGTGGGCCTAAAACCAGAGCCATGTACATGATGCAAACTCCTGCTAGCTGGAGCAGTAGCCAGGATGGTTTTCTCTCTTGGTTGTAGGGGTAGAGTGCCTGGGTTTCTGATCACTCCGACCCTGATTGCAGGGAACCAGTTCTCTATGACATTGTCATTCTGGAAAGTGATGTGGCCACCACCATTCTGGAATAGGGAACATTGTGGCTTTCTCCTCAAAGCAAAGTCCTTCACTTTCACAGTTTTCAGGCTTTTGAAGTTTTCATGCAAAGGGTGGAGACTTGCTGCTTCTTGTGATGCCTCAAGCCATCTTTCCTATTCTCTTGTTCCATCTTGGCAGTGGAGATCCTCTCAGCTCTATCTTTGCAGTCCACAACTTCAATGGCACTTCCTTTGTGGCCAGACTCACATTTTAAATCATACTGCTGGGTTCGTTGCTCTTCATTCTCAACATAAATCTGACTAAAAGCCCTCATGGGCAGGCTCCTGTGGTTTATGATTGATTCATGGTCCAATTCTGGGATTAAGCTGGGCAGCCCACATACAACATAGGAGAGGAAAAGAGGCTTGCTCTCTGCCACTGCTTCCCTCCTTTTGTTCTTGCTGTTTTTCTGTTTTCTGCTGCCATGTCACTGACCAATAGCCATGCCACTGCCTCGATATTTGACTGCCTTTAAATTTCTTTTGCCAGATTAATCAGTCTGTATGCTTAATCTCAGTCTCAGGTGAAGTCTCTAGACACAAGCAAAATTCAAACAAACTTTCTGCCAGCATTTCTGGAGTCCATCAACCAATGAAGTCCTTCTTCCTAAAAGAAACCTCCCCAGCCTCATCTATACAGGCAGGATTTCTATCAGCATTCTATCAGAATTCTGTAATCTTAAAAGTCTTCTGAGTTCTGACCAGAATCTCCATACAGAAAAGCTGAAGGTGTTTTACCACTTCTCTTTCAGGTAATATCTCCAAGCCTTTCCTAATTTTTCCCATAAGCCACTTCCAAAGGTTCTTGAGTCATATGGTCAGGTACAGCCATGGCACAGACCCCACTTCATGGTATCAAATTCTGTCTCAATTACTTTTCTCTTGTTTCTGGGACAAAATATAGACACCCAAAATTAAAGAAGTAAAGGCTTTAGCTCAGTTAGTAGAGCATTCAGCTTGTACTTGGCTGACTCCAAGGCAGAGTGGCACATAGCAAGGACAGCCATTCATGGAGGTGGAAAAGAGCAAAGAGCAAAAGGAGGATCAGTGTCTGTGGCTTCTAGCAAGCCTCTCTCTCTTTGTCATATTGTATTTAGGATATCCTCCCCAGGACAGTGGCTGTATCACTCAAACCCATAATCCTAGCATTGGATCATGAATTAATCATGAACTCTAGAAGCCTTCCCCAGTGACTACATGAGGTTTTTGGAGGGCAAGTAGACACAAACCACAACAGGGCTAATTTGTAGCTTCTCTTTCTGTCTGTCTTCATATTCCTATGCTTTTGCTTCTACATAATGCTTGCTACAAGGAACTAGATATGGCTTCTCAACCTGCCCTTTTTTTGTGTCAACCTTTCAGCTTCTGCTGTTATTGCTGACTCTTTCTCTAGATGTTTCCCTATCCAGTTCTCCCAGTGAGTAGCCCATTATCTCGTCCATTACATTCACAACAGGCAACATCATAGGTTGGAAAAAAAATCATAGGTTGCTGAGTAACCTATGTTTAGAATCTCTAAGAACTAACGGCACTCACCCATGGTCCAGTGACCTGTTGTGGCAGATAGACATGATATTTAATATGCCTTCACGTGCTTAAGTGACTGTTACAGTTTGTATCTAGACATGCCCTCAAAACATTATGCAGTCATGGGCCGGCTGTTAGGGTTTATGATTGATTCATGGTCCAACTCTGGGATTAAGCTGGGTAGCTCACATACAACATAAGAGAGGAAAAGAGGCTTGCTCTCTGCCACTGCTTCCCTCCTTTTTGTTCTTGCTGTTTTTCTGTTTTCTGCTGCCATGAGCTGCTGCCCTTTTCCATGTGCCACTCTGTCTTGGAACCAGCTGATTATGGATAGAAACCTCCACAAACTGAGCTAAATAAACCTTTTAAATTTTGAGTGTCAGGTATTTTGTGTCAGCAATGAGAAAAAAGTAACCAAGACAGTGGCCATATTATATTATTACCTTAATAATATTATATTGTTGTCCTAAAAATCTATCTAATTTTTTTATCTTGCTTAGATGACCCCAAAGCAATCATTAAGGCATCCCAATCCTACAGAAGACCTGAGTCAGAGGGGAGTCAAAGGTAACATCACAGTCAGATGCCAGCTTCCAGTGAGCTGAAGCTCACCCAGAGTTTGCACCCACTCACTTCTGAAGTCAGGACTAAAGCTCAGAGACATGGGTAGTGCAACAACTAAAAATTAATTATAACCAAAGTCTTGAAATTCCCTTTAACAGATGAAACTTAACTCTCTTCCCTATAGTTGGGATCTAACTGAAATATTTTTGTCTGCCTTTCCTGATCATTTTTTCTTATCTATATTGTAATCTCTCTTTTCTCTTGACCTTAAATGCAGCTCTTGCACAAGTCACATGAAATTCATAGTTGCTGGGTATTGAACAGCAAACAAAATTTTTCCAGTCCTCAGCTACTTTGGTCTCTCTGGAGTATTTGATATTATTAACCTCTAACTTCAAGCTACTTCCGTGTTATGTGAAAAGACTTTCCCCTGGGCCTTCTCTTCCTTTCTGGCTGCCTTTTTCAGTTTTCTTTAATTTCTATCCCTTTGCTCATCTCTTAAGTGCTGATGTTTCCGTAAAGCAATAAATCTGATTTTCTTCTCAAAGTGCAATATATATAAAATCATCCTGCCTATAATAGCTTAAGTTACTACCTTTATGCAGAAGGTGCCAGGATCAGATATTAGTGGCATGCTTCTCTTTGGAGACACAGAACCATTTTTCTTCCTGCCTACTAAACACCTCCTTCTAGCCTACCCACAGGGACTTCAAACTCATCAAATCTCACAGTGATATGTTCACCACCACCCCCTTCTAAATATCTCTGCTTTAGGAACAAAGCCAGATGCACCCCCTTATTAAAGCATTCTCCAAGTCTTCTCTACACTACTTCCAAATTTCTCTCTTCTCTGCCTCCTCCTTTCAATAGCCATATCTGAGAGAGAATAGATGGGTTCAGGGCTCAATTCCTGCCTGTATCCAGCATGACACACTGTTCCATATCCAGGGGGTATATAAATCTATTAAGCTATTCATGTTATGTTTCTGTAATTTTTTAAGTTACCATTAAGATGAAATGCAAATTCATTAGTAGGACATGAAACTATTCAAGATCCAGCGGTTATCAACAATAAGAGTTCACCTATTTCTGTTGCTCTTTAGCTTATGAAGATGTTTTCAATTATTTGAAAAGGATATTTCTCCCACTCCAGCCTGGTAAATACTTACTCACCCATAAGACTTCACCCAGTGAAGTATTCAACTTGCTGTACTTCCCACAGCCAGTTTAAGAAATCAAATTTTGTTCTCAGAGTACCTTATACAACCACCAACTATATCATATTTCTTTGCAGAATTTGTCTTTATGTTTTCCTGTTTATTGATGCTATGAATTTAAATCATACTACTGCTTCACAGTGAGTAATTGCATAATCTCAGGAGCCTACACCAGTAACATTAACACCTCACACACCTTCAGGGTTCAGGAGCTCTGAGTTGGGCTCAGCTGAATGGTTCTTGTCTCTGCTGGGCTTACCTATGTATCTGTCGGTCAGATGGGCTTCTGTCTAGGCTTCACATTTAGGCAACTTCCATGAGATAGTTCTATTTCATCTATTTCTCATCCTTTCAGGTGGTCCATAAAGTCTGATTTAAAGATGGTGAGTCTTAAAGTTTTTTAAAACTACAATAGTAATAGACATGTTACCATTATTTCCTCTCAAAATACTCTCTTTTTTCTTCATACACACTTACACTATTGTCCTTTCTACTTTCTGAAGCAGTTCTAGAAGACTTTTGTGAGGATCTTTAGTTACATCTCTCAGGGCTACTTGATGTCCTGAATCATTCAAAACATTTACCTCTCACAGCCATTTTGGTCAGAAGTCAGAAGTCACATAGCTTCAGATCTAGTGAATATGATGGATGATGTCACACCATATTTTTTTTATTTGTACTTCAAAGAGGATAAAAAAGTAGAGAAGACATTAGAAGTCACACACACTTTCAAAACAAAATATGAAAAACAAGATTACAGGTATTCAACAATGGTTGTTATACTGCACATTGTTATCTGCATTACAGTTGCTCAGATTAGAAATATAAACATGTAAAATTGGTAAAAATAAAAAAGTCTAAGAATTATCTGCTCCCTTAAAAAAAACTGATAGAGTTTTTTTGAGCCAAATAGCTCAGCAGATTGAAGAGCCTACTTAGGCAGATACAGAGGCCAGGAGTTGATCTCTGGGTCAACTCAGTGTGCTAGCCCCCTCCCCCACTCTAAGATGGTGATTGAGACTGAACATGGTGGCACATACCTGTAATCCCAGCCTATGGGAGGCTGGAAACAGGAGGGCCACTACAAGTTTAATCTATGCAGTGAAACCCTGTAGACCGTGTCCTAAAATACAAAAAAAAAAAAAAAAAAAAAAGGTATTCATTTTTCCCCACAACCCTGCCAGAGTATGTTATTGGTTGATTTCTTGATGACATTCTTTCTGGAGTGAGGTGAAATCTCACTGTTATTTTAATTTGCATCTCTCAAATGACCAATGCTGTTGAACATTTTTTCACATATTAATTTCTGCTCATATTTCTTCATCTTAGAAGTACATTTTCATTTCAGTTTTGGCCTTTAAATATGGAGTTCTGCTTTTTCTTAGTTCAAATGTGGGAAAGGAGAATTGACAAAATGTTCCAGATAGAGGTCCTTTGTGTGAGGGACTACTGGCTAAAATTTTTCTCATTCTGAAATTGTCTTTTCACTCTATTGGTGATTTCTTTTGATGTCAAAAAGCTTTTAAATAGGATGAGATCTCAATTGTTGATTTTTTGTAGCATTTCCCACACAGTTTGAGTTTTGCTCATGAACTCTTTACCTAGCACAGTGTCTTCGAGAGTTCGATGTACTTTCTCTTCCAGTACATTTAGTGTTTCTGTTTTAATGTTTATATCTCTTTTTTTTTTTCAGTACCAGGGATTGAACTCAAGACCCAGCACTTGCTAGGCAAGCACTTATTCTATTGAACTAGATCCTCAGACCCTAATGTTTATATCTTTACTGCATTTTTACTTTAGTTTAATGTATAGTGATAGACATGGATCTAGTTTTAGTTTTTGGCATGTAGAGAGACAGTTTTTACAGCACTATTTGTTAAAGAGGCTATCTTTCTTCCAGTGAAGATGTTTTTCCTCTTTGTCAAAGATAAGATGACTGACTGTGTTTGTAATTGTGTCTCTAACATTCAATCTGGTCCATTGATACCCAGGTTTTTTGCCAATACCATGCTGATTTTATCACAGCAGTTTTGTAGCATAATTTCAAGTCAAGAATTGTTTTGCCTCATGCCTTGCCTTTGTTGGCCAGAGTTGCCTTTGCTACTGTGGATCTTCTCAGGTTCCATTTTGAGGAATGTTTTTTCTATATTTGTGAGCTATGCTAATGGTATTTTGATCAGGATTGCGTTAAATCTGTATAACAGTTTTGGCAGTATGGCCACTTGAATAATATTGGTGCTTCTTATTCATGAGCAAGGAATGCCTCTCCATTTTCTGAAATCCACTTCTATCTCTTTTTTTCAGGGTATTGTAATTTTACTGTATAAATCTTTTACTTCCCTTGCTAGATTAATTCCTAAGTGTTCATTTTTATGGATGCTATTGTGAGTAGCTGAACAGAGGGCCTGTGAGTGTCATGCTCCTGGCAAGTGACGTAAAACTGCCCATAGCACTATCTGATTGAGCTGGGGCAGCCTGGCAGCTGGCTGAGGAAGATTGGGGGAAGGCTGTCCCACATTGGTGGCTGTCATGCTGAAGCCCTGGGTATTTAATGGATGCTATTGTGAAGGGTGTAGTTAAAACCCCCTAATTCTCTTTCAGGGGTTTTTAATTTGTGGGAATACTATTGATTTTTGGGTGTTGACTTTGTATCCTGCTATGCTACTGAATTTGTTTATTGTAGGAGTCTCTTACACCATGATGTTTCTAGAGGCTGCCATTTGGTTGGCTGGCACTCAGCAGTAGCACCTACCAAATATTTTTTATTACCATACTCTGTAAAGACAAGGAAGAGGACTTCCAGAACTGCTTCAGAAAGTGACCAGAATGATAGGATAAGTTCACTTGGAAGATGTGAGATGCGTAGTAATGGAGGTTAATGGCAATACGTCTTTTATTGTAATAAACTTTTTAAAATGTGAGCAGTCACCTTATTTTCTAATCACTTCTTATAAATTCTATTCATCACAGAACCTGGTCTCTAATTGTTAAATCAAATACCCCAAGGACACATGCAGAGCTATGTCATAGAGCAAAACATCATTTCACCTATCCCCATATGTACTTTTCCACTACTAGTGTGTGGTACAAGTTCTATGCTTCTTTCCATTTCTCAGCAGAGCATTCAAACACAAGGGGATTTTTCCCCCTGGAATGACAATGACTTGTTTGCTTCCCCTGGAGCTATCTGAAGGAAAGCTACTCTGGTAATTTAAAACAAACTCTTTGATATTCTTTTTAAAGGATGAAACCTAATTCACTTCCCCATCTCCTATGTTTTCAGTGCCTCCCACCAAAGGCCTGGAATAAGGCAGAAGTGGCAATGTGTATAATTTCTGAGACGAGGCTACCAAAGGCTTGAACCTCCTTCCTTTGGAATGCATGCTCTGGAGCAAGCCAGCTACCAGTCAGAGCAGTACTTGGGCAACTCCACAGTGACATCTACACTATGAGGAACTGAGACTTTCAGCCCAAAG
>PVKA01042536.1:0-17350 GCA_004027165.1 Ctenomys sociabilis | reverse complement strand
CAATTGAGATGAAAAAAACAGTTCAAAGAATCCACAAAACAAAAAGCTGGTTCTTTGAAAAACTAAATAAAATTGATAAGCCTCTTGCCAACCTCATCAAAAAGAGGCAAAAGAAAATTCAAGTAGAAGCGATAAGGAATGAAAAGGGTGAAATCACCACAGACCCACTGGAAATTCAGAAGATTATTAATAGTTACTTTGAGAATCTTTACGCTCACAGAATAGAAGACACAGAAGAAAGTTCATGTGTTGCTATATAAGTATTGATCTATCTAGGTGTTAACCATCCAGCGGAAAAGAATAAAAATGAAGTGTACATCATGGGGCCATAATATTAAACTGATCTGTTAATGGCTACGGTCAACAACTTCTTTGAATAACTCACTATTGTTGTGGAATGCTGGACTGTGTTGGACTATGGTGTCGAGTTCAAGCACCTAAGTTAGTTGAATGACAATGGAGTGCCCACCTTTGACAGGTGTAGACAAAGGAAGGGGTATAGAATGTAAAATCATGATGTGTGTGTATAGCCAGTACAGTTGGGATAGATAACGCTGTTCTTCTACATAATCCTATGAGAGGCAAGATCTGCACTTAGGTTGGACAGGATAGTATGTCGGCTTCTAGCACTATGGTCATCCACTAGGAAAATAATTATTGAATTTTGATATAATTCAGGTATAAATAATAAGATACGTAAGCAGCTACACTCTTAATTTACTGATAAGAGACATCTGCTAAAATAATATCTGTAAATATAATATTATGTATGCACCTTGTACGGTACCAAAACATTATGAAAACAGTTTGTAATGTGTTAATTTATTGAATCTGTGTTGTTAAGGTGTCTTGAAACTGTCTGATTGATATTTGTACTTTAGTAAGATAAAAAATAAATTTAAAAAATAAGTAAATCAGAAAAGCAATAAAATAATTAACTTATGCATACTAAAGAATGTTATACATAGTTATGCTATAGTAGTAATATGTTATACATAATTATGCTATAGCTCCATGAAAAGTTCTGTAAAAATATCTCCATAAATCGTAATCTATTAAGTAAATTTGTCTATTTTAGTGAAGTTGGAACCAATGGGATTCTTACTGCAAAAGCTCCTCTGGATAATGTAATGTATAGTATGAGAAAAATGCATTTGCTCAGCCTGAGCTACAAAGTGAGCTTAAGGCCAGCCTGAACTGCATAGTGAGACCCTGTCTCAAAAAGACAAAAAAAAAAAAAAAAAAAAAAAAAAAAAAAAAAAAAAAAAAAAAAAAAAAAAAAAAAAAAAAAGCCGGGCATGGTGGCGCATGCCTGTAATCCCAGCACTCGGGAGGCTGAGGCAGGAGGATTGTTGTGAGTTCGAGACCAGCCTGAGCTACAAAGTGAGCTTAAGGCCAGCCTGAACTGCATAGTGAGACCCTGTCTCAAAAAAAAAAAAAAAAAAAAAAAAAAAAAATGCATTTGCTTACCTAGAAAAAATTCATTGCTGTGGAGTGAAGTGCATAAGTACAATGTAGTCTTCAATTAGCTGAGCAAAAGTATAGCAAATCATTTCTGATATACCTCTTTCTCAGTCAATGGTAGCAAACCAGTCAATCAAATTATATCTTGGGAAGTAAAGTGTGAAATCAATAAAAGTAAGTTATATTACTCAAGTCAGGTGGCTACTCCAAATGATGAATTTTTTTCCTATGGAGATAAGTATATATTCTAATGTTAAAACACATGAGATTCCTGGTGACAAGTGGAAAATTAAGTAATGTCTTTTCTCTGCTTTTGCATTAAATTAATAACACTAAACGTAATCTGTATTGTTTGCCTGGTTCTCAAATAAGTTTTTTAGCATAATTCACATATTATCACTACATGAGACTCATTAAAAAAGTAAGAAATGCAAGTATAGTCAAAACCAGTGAAGGGAATAAAAGAATAAAGTAATGTTAAATTATATTTGAGGAAGTGAGTCAGGAGGAAAGTGGAGGTAAAGTAGCAGAGAGATTAAAAATGATCAAGATGTTATATTCACCTTTCAATTCCCTAAAGCAAACATTACTATTCTTATTGCAAATACAATATAATAAAAAAGGAAGTAAAAATCATACAATATATATGCACATATAATATGCTAATTGAAATTAACTCATTATTACTTGCTAATGAAATCATAAGTGTTTTTTAAATTTTATATGAATACTCCATATATCTTGGAATAATATATCTGTTATCATATTTTGTTAGGCATCTAGAAAAATAGAACTCATTTTATAGGTGAATAAACATGTGCTAAGTAGGAAAATCTCTAACTAAAAATATAGTTTACAATCTGAGCCATTTTTGTTTGTACTACAACACCCAAAATAAAGCAATTGTTCTTCTAATTTTAAGTACTGAGATTCAATTACCCCGATATTCATCTTTATTCTCAACTTTCTTTTCAATAGTATCATCCTGTTGTCTTCAAACTTGCCTTTGTCCTCATCCCTTGCTTTCAAAAACTATCATCCTGCATTAAGCTGCAGACCATTTGTGGTGAATCAAAGCTTAACAGATTACTCACTGCTAATTAAATAGCCTGATTTTGTCCACTGAAGCTAATACATTAAAGTATTTAATGTTTGTTTGGTAAACTGCTTTACTAAATGCTCCTTTGACTTTTATGGGTAATAAACATTAAGCATTTATGGCCTGTGAAAGCAACTTCCCATCCAGCTTATACTGTTACTATTTACAGTTTCTTAATGAAATATCATTAACTTTCTTCAAAGCAAAAGTTGTTTTTGTTCTCCTCTTTAAGTTTTATTGCACGGCACAAAGAATAATTCACTAAAATTTGAATGAACTATGTTTTTACTGCCAGGTTTTCTAAAAAGAAAATGCATTGCTCACCCCAGAACACTTGAAGATTTAATTACAAGACTTTGCAATAGACACAGATCTCATTCCCTTTCTTTTCCCTTCATATGCTTCTAGCTGTACTATGGGCTCACTTGAGTACATCTAGAATTTTGTATTAAAATCAAAGTCAAAGAATTACATATTTCTCATTTTAATGTGATTTATTTATCTTAGTCTGAGTTTGGCATTCAAACCTCTTCAATATAGATAGTTTTTGCTTTTCTTAGAGCATTTTTAGTACATAATGATTACATTTACTGCAGGTAATTGATGCATGAACCTAATTCATTTCAGTTCTTTTTCTCCTTTCCCTTTACCCCATTTTATTTTTCCAGCATCATATTTATTTACTTATAAGTATTGATAAATTTAATAATAGAGACTTTTTAGCTTTTATTTTTGATTACTATGTATTATTTGTGCATATTAAAAGGGTCCAGGTTTGTAAAATTAGATTGGCTTTTCTCTTCAGGTTGAGAATCTCCTAAAAGAAAGATGAGGGAAAGCAGAGAGTGAGAAACAGGGTCCTGAGTCTTAAAAATTAAATGAAAACATCTGAATGTATCCTCTTGAAATGTTATATTATGCCTGGAGGAACTAGATTTATTTAATTTGTGCTGCCATTGAGTGAAGTTTTCAAACTAAAATGCAACTTACAAGAGGCATTTTTGTGTCTGTTTTCTGATTATCTTTTGCTTTTATTTCTAGGATTATTTTACTATTTTTTCCTCTAAATATCCTCAATATACGAAAAGGAAACTAATTCCCCAAATGGCTGGTTAATTCCCACAGTTATATACATCTATACTTACTTAGTAGCCATCCTCTGATAATGTTCTAACCTTTCAAGGAAGCCAACCAGCTTGAACATCAACTAGAGATGAAAGAAAAGCAAGTTCCCTATTGTGTTGTGACAGTGCTCAAACAGAATGTCAAAAGACTGAAATTCAAATGTCTTCTACAGTTCAATTAATACTACACTTTTGAGAAGATATACATTTTGGACAGCTAGTTTTAACCATGTTTATAATACTAGTCTCCGTAATACTTTTTTTTAGCGGAACCGGGGATTGAGCTCAGGCTGTTGCGCTTGCTGGGGAAGTGCTTATCCCACTGAGCCATCTCCCTAACCCCTCCATAACATGTTTTATTTAACAGAAATGTTTTAGTACAAATTTCGTTTGAGCCTTTTGGAAAGAATTGCAGTACTTTGAACCTTTGATTGTTGCTGAGAATGAATTATTTGTATTGGTAACAGAAGGGATGATCAATCAAGAAAATCCCACCTACCTATCTGGTTATTTTTAAATTGTCCTTATCACATGCTGTTTATTTAATAGTTAAAATGAAGAAAAATTATTCAAGCATAGGAAGAAAAATCATGTATTTTTTTTTGAATAGGGCTTGGCTTTGTGATGAAGCTGTCCTTGCTTTGTGTTAATACTGAGGAAAAATTAGCATAAATCATGAGCATAGTAATTCTTTCATTTGCTTTGTTTTAAATGGAAGTTAGGAAACAACAGAAATACTTTCTTTACTTATCAATTTACTTAAACAGTTGTAAGGTAATCATTTATTACTCTTCATCAACATATGTAAAAAAATAAAACTTGAGTTGTTTTGATTTGCTACTAAAATGCTAAAATTAAAACTTCTTCAACTTTTATGGTTATATTTAAAAATGGTGTCATATTGGCATTCAAAACACTTTGAAGTTTGAATTTTTGGCTGTGTGATACTGTTATTCTAATATTATATGCAGAAAACTTATGTAGGTAGAGTGGTTAGTGGTTTCCCAAAATTTAACATCTGTTAATGACCGAAGCCTGGACTTCATTCTCAGTAAGGGTAAATATACTTTCTAATACACTTTTTACTATTCATGAACTAGAAAAGATAAATCAAAGAAATATCATTTTCAAACCTACTTCTTTCTTCCTAAAATGTTATCATTGTTTTAACACTTCATTTTATTTGCCCACATTTGTATTAGTGTAATAGCATGAGAATATGCATTCAACTTTTGTACTTAACTCCTACTAAACAACTTATCAACAATTTTCCAGGATAAACACAGATGTATATCATGATTCATGATAATTATAAAGTACAGATTTTTGGCTTATTACTTATGTTTATTATGTATTTTCTCATTTTCATTATTTTACTTGACTTTGTGATAAACTCTTTGTTCAACATACACACATACATGCACATTTATGTAACTAATTCCTCCACTGAATTATTTACTGGTTGCTTTTTACAGGATTTAGATGAATATATCAAAATAATTAACCAAATGATTTAGCTTTGCTTAATTATGTGAATATATATATTCTTTCTTATGTTTTATGCTCATCTCTTGTTATCATTCTTTTTACATTGAACAATACCACATAAAAATAATTTGACTTCTGTCATTATATCTTAGTATAAGTTAGAATGATGGCTAGTCATATAATTTACTATGGAGGTAATGCTCACTGATATTTAGCTGAAGGAGATTCATCTTTCACATGTTTGCTCAATTTTACCTAAATGGAATCGTTTTCAGTACCATACCCTGCACTTTGCTTTGCTTTCAACAGGCATTGATAAACAACCTATTTAATTATGTAATGAAATCATATCTAAGGTTTATGAAATATTGTATATGGAATCATTGAGTTAGTGAAGTCTACTAAAAGGAATATGGATTATGAGGCATATAAAGCTCAATGTAGTGTTTACAAGTTAGAATGGTTTTATATATGCAAAATTTTTTAATTAACTAGAAATACTATTGAAATTAGAAAAAATAAGTTTATTTGAATCTATAACTTTATAACCTTTGAAACCTCAAGTCATATTGGCTTAGTCACTTTCATTATTGCTTAGACACAATATGTGACACTCACAAGTTAAAGTGGGAGAGGTTTACTTAGGCTTATGGTACTTAGAAGATCCATTCCATAGTCTTCTGACTCCAAATCAGGAACAGCATAGTAGGACAAAATAGTAAAGGGGTAAAGAAAAGTTCCTTACACATTGGTAACCCAGAACCAGGAAGAGAAAAGATGACCTAGGGATAAGAATATATCTTTCCAGGTCATGCCCTGCCGATCCACCTCCAACCATGACCCATGTTCTAGCTAGCAAGTCAGCTACAGTATTGTATATAATACATTCACCTTCCAAAACTGCTATGTTCCAATACATGAGTGTTTGGAGGAATGTTCTACAACTAAATCATAAAGGATATCAAACATGAACAATAAATTTTTGAGCATAAAAGCTTGTTTTCAATTAACTGAAATATCAGGACAAGGAAATAATCACTTTCCATATTTATAAAGAAAATGCACAAGATTAATAAAAGTGTTTGATGAAGCTGTTGAGAAAGATAAAATTTATACTCAACGAATACTTAGAATAAAAGCTTACTGATGAAATTATATTTGCAGTTAACTGAAAGTACTTCATTCAGAATATCTGGATCAATAAAGTTCTAATTCTGCTTCTTCATTATACTTAGGACAGTAAGATTTTTTATTAACTAAAGCCCATAATTTTTTCTTAAGCAAAATGAACGTATAAGGTTAAAGTTGTAGCTTAAATGGCAGGGCATATACTTAACATGTGTGAGGACAATAGTTCAATCTCCATTGAAAAACTACATGACAGTGGAATATGAGCCCAAGATATATTCTGAACTGAGAAATTGAGGAACAGGGAAAGCTATGCATTACCTGAACTAATTATGAATTTCCACAGGGATAGTAGAATGAAATCAAAACAAGCTCCCCATTCTGGTATTTTTTGCTTCCTACATCTAAGAAACTGTAGCCGGATTTCCATTAAATTAAATAGGATAATTTCATACCTTTTCTGGATCACATAATCTGTGTTTTAATACTCACTAGATATTACTGTATCTTAAATCTTAAAACTATCAATAGGTAAAGATAAATTTTATTTTTTTAAGGTGTTTCTGTGGGTTGATGTTTCTGACAACACAAAGAATTGCATACATTGAAAAACCTTCACGAGCTATAACAATTTAAATACTGCTGAAAGAAGCCTGCATTCCTTGCCTCTTGGCCCCAATTTCTCCACCTTCAGAGCTAATATTTATAGTTATCTACTCAATCTTAGGCTGTCAGGACTCTTGGTTTTTAACTTATGACTTACTCTTCACTTTATAAGTACTTTTCTGAATATATTTTGCATACCCCACATAGTCCTGTGTAATATCCTCTTCTCAAAGTTACCTTTTGGTAACCCAAGATCTATCCGTCACATCTATTTTTCTTTACCACTTAACACAACATATTCTTAGTTTTCAGAGATTAGCACATGAGAATCTATTAGGATCAATTAGGTTGACTACCACAAAAAAAATGAGAAATCGTAAATCTACATGGTGAACACATTACAGAAGGCTTCTTCCTTGTGGATACCTGAAAAACTATGGACATTGAAATTTAATGCTAAAGCATAATAGGAATGAAAGATAATGCCTCAAAAACTTGTAAAGTGAGAAATTGAAAGAAAACTACTGTATAAAGATAGATTCCTGAAGCACATACTGCAAACGAACAATAGAAGAACATAGCCGGGCGTGGTGGTGCAGGCCTGTAATCCCAGCATTCGGGAGGCTGAGGCAGGAGGATTGTTGTGAGTTCGAGACCAGCCTGAGCTACAAAGTGAGCTTAAGGCCTGCCTGAACTGCATAGTGAGACCTTGTCTCAAAAAGACAAAAAAAAAAAAAAAAAAAAAAAAAAAAAAAAAAAAAAAAAAAAAAAAAAAAAAAAAAAAAAAAAAAAAAAAAAAAAAAAAAAAAAAAAAAAAAAAAAAAAAAAAAAAAAAAAGAAGAACATGCCAACCAAGAAACAATGTAAAATATGTCTCAAGGTATAACTTGGAAACATTTTATCTGCAATAGCTTGACTACATTAAGGATTATTAGTTTGGACTATAAAATACAGAAAACTTGAAGTAGTTTAGAGCTTAAACTATGTCCAGCAAATTGGAGAAAATCTAAATATATTTGAGAAGAAATTCAACTCCAGACTTCAAACAATTCCTGCCAATTTCAATGATCATTTACATGTAAGAAGAAAACACATACACACATATGTGTATGTATATACAAGATAGGATGGTTATACAGCTACTTTCTCTTAGTTGATTAAGAAGAAAAATTTGTACTAATATTGTTTCAACAAGATATCATGTCTGCATGTTGTCCTCTGAATAACTAACTAGAAGACAACTATATGCAATGTATTAATTATTGTTAACAGTCCTACTAACCTGTTTTGAAAATGTTTCAGTGTTATTTTATCATTTTTTATTAAAATGAATTTTAAAAATAAATTTTAAAATTGCATTAACATAAAAAAGAAAAAAACTACAACAATTATAAAAGATAACTACTAAAAACCAATTCGTTTTTGCATTTAGTACAGGGTCTTATAGAGCCTACAGGGCCTGACTACATAGCTTGGACTCATAGTTATTCTCCTGGCTTTCAGCCTCCCAAGTGCTTAGATTACAGGTGGCTGCCACCACACCCAATCTCAACTGCCATCTCAGCATTCCCCAGGGTCATGGCTGGCACAGCAGGCCAGACATCCAACTCCCAGCCCCTGAATCTGCCTTAGCAGGTGCTTTAATCCACTGAGCTATCAGGCCAGCCCTAAAACTAATTTTTTTGATACAGACTTATTTATTATGTATTTGCACATGTTTGTAAAATATTTCCCAATGAAAATGTTTTTCTTAAGAAAAAAGAAAACACAAAGCAAGAGACATGACAAACAACTCAGTAAGATTAAGGCAGTATCAAGAACAGAAGACAAAATCTGGTTTATAGACTAAGCACTTCTAAAATGATAAAACAATGAGTTCTTCAATCATCTCCCTCAAAATTATGAAAACAATGGGTAGAAGCATCAGTAATTACATTTCAGGATTATGCAAACCTTGAAAAACCATACAACAAATTGAAAGGTATTTATCTGACTTAAAATATTTAGCATCAGTACTTAAAGGGAGACTAATGCTTTAATTTGTGGTGTCTCTGATACTTCCATTTCACATAAGATACATGGGTATGTATACTGACACAAGTGTGTGTGAAAAATCTTCAAATCGGTAATTTCTCTGCTGGAGGAATCCAGCATGATTTGGAATGGATTAAAATATCTTCATACTGGGGGAAAGTAGAAAGCATCATCATGGTCATGTTGGCAAAAGCAACATCATATCACACTTATTTTGAGTTTACATGGCTGTTTGGTCTGAGCCACATACATCAGAGGAACCAGAAAAGTAACAGATGTATGGGGAGTAAGGTAACAAGAATTGGCCTTGGCAAAATTGAACACATCCACAGGTTGTTTGGAGGCTGTAAAAACCAGGAAGGAACCTATGGAACTATTTATCACTAGGTCTACATGAAGCTTGTGTATGCTGACACCCATTTGTAAACTTTCTTCTTTTTTTCCTGTACTAAAGATTCAACTCAAGACCCACCAGGCATACACTTACTAAGCTATCTCCCCAGTAATAATTTTTAAAATTTATTTTAGGGAAGGGTCTACAGGGTGTTTAGGGTCTCACTACTAGATCAAATTCACAGTGATCACCAGGTTACAGCCTCTCAAGTGCTGGGATTACAGGTGTACACAACCATGCCCAGTCTCAATTGCCATCTCTGCATGTGTTGGGGGAAGGGCCGGCACAGCATGCCTGTGCCTGCTTGCAGGGGCTTTAATCCATTAAGCTATTTGGCCTGTGTGTTAGTTGATACATTATGTCAATTTAGCTGAATCAGCTCCAGCAGTTCCCAGCGTGGGGCCCAGCCCTGCAGGTGGGCAGGGCCCAGGAATTGAGAAAGGCTTTCTGCCACCCTGCCTGCTTCTGTTGAGGGGTCCCAGTGTGCAGAGGAGCTTGACTTTCACAACCACGCCACTTTGTAGGAGCTCAGATCTTCACCGTGGAGCACCAGTCTTCAGTCTTCGCAGTCAGTGTGGAAGGAAGAGAGAAGCTTAATTGATGTTGCTCCTCTGCTCCTCATTGTTTTCTGCCGACATGAGCTGCTGCTATTTGCCTTGGAACCAGCGCAATACGGGCTGAACCCTCTAGTACCTGTGAGCTGAATAAACCTTTCCTTCTTTCACTTTGAGCGTCGAGTATTTGTTCCAGCAAGGAGTAAAAAGTTAACTAAGGCAGCCGGCCTGTAAACTTTGAAATGTGAGAAATTTTAATGCATTCTCAACTCTAAAAGTAACTATTGACAAAAGGGGAAGCCTCATTAGCTGAAAGTAAATAAGCCCAGCCTGTTCTCATTTAGAGACTGAGCACTAAATTATTCTGACTAAAATGTTCTTCCTACGAACAATGGCAAGCACAAGGAATTTTAAGACCCAGTTTAAAAACCATATACCATGCATTATGAAAAAATCTACACAGAATCAGTTAGGACAAGCAACTAACCAAGCCAATAATAAAAATTTCATGATGTACTGTCAAAGTACATCTAAAACATAGAAGAATTATGATGGAAAAATGAAGTGCAATATAGTCATTACCAAAATTTGTTCGAAAAATTTGAGAATTTGTTGTCAGTAAAAGTACATTATTAATATACTAAATAATAATGAATAAAAAACTATAGGATAATAATAAGTAGTCACTAAGTCTACACATAAATTAAGTATGCCTCTCAAAAATGCATAGTTCCACATAAAAATCTTGATTTATAGTCTGGAGATAGCTCAGTAGAATAAGCATTTGCCTGGAAAACACAAAGTCTTGAGGACAATCCCCAGTGCCACAAAAATTAAAAATAAAAATAAAGAAATTAAAAATATTGATTAATATTTTATTTATTCTACTTTTATAGCATGTGAATATTTATATAAACTATTTTTGTTTTAAAATTATACATAAACATAAAACATATAATCATAAATTCATACATATAATAAAGGGTACCAGGCAATTTTTAAAATTTGTATACTGTAAATAATGTTCAGTTTAACTATCTTCTTAGACATTTATTATGGCTTTATGGTGAAAATTTTCAAAATTCCTTTGTTAGACTTTTGCAATATACAATACATTACTGTTATGTATATTCAGCATGATGAGCAAATAGCACAGCAGACCCTTTGCTTCTATCAGTAACTACTGATCAGCCTTTTAAACCCATCCCCTCCCTTATATTTTCCTGTAGCTGATAAGCACAACCTAGTCTCAATTTATGTAATTCAATGTTTTTATCTTCAATGCGAATGAGATTAGGTAGTACCTGTCCTTCTGCGTCTGGATTATTTCACTTAATTATATGATCTCTGGTTCCACCCATTTTGTTGCAAGCTACACACCTTCATTTTATTTTATTGGTGCATAGTATTCCATACTGTATATGTACCACATTTTTATTTAATCATCAGTTGATGAATATTTAATTTGTTTCCTTTTCTTGGCTACTTATAATAGGGTTGAAGTCAACATGGAAATGCAGATGTCTGTAAGAGAGCATCTTGAATGTGCAGACATTCTTATTTCATGACTAACCTATTTAAAAACTGTTCAGACACATGATTGACATGTGTTGTTTGGATATACCACTTGTCTTACTCTTGTACAGTTCCATAAATCTTGCTTATAGAGATTCAGTATCATTTTTATACATTATGCCTCATTTATACAGTATGACATAATCAATTTTTCTGATTATAATCTAAAGTACAGTACTATATTTTTATTTTCTGATATTCATTATAGGACTACATGTACATTAGGCGAATAAAAGTAGAGCAATCACGTTGGTGTTTCTTTTGGCCATTTTTTTGGTCCAAATTGTGAAACATACATGCTGCACAGATTCCTCAATTAAGAAATGGAACAGCACTAGTTGCAAAACACCTAGAACAGAACTCTATCATTAAATAAGGAATATCTGTACTCATCATTTAAAAAAGACAGAATTATAATTTAATGGATGTGCTAATTAGCCTACTTGTTTATGACACACTCATACATGTCCACAAATGTCACAGTGTATCTCATAGAAATACTATGTGTTAGTCAAAGGGTAAAATAGAAACTTTTTTTGTGAGAAGTATCGTAAGAGTACATTTTATTAATTTTATTGAGAAACAAATAGCAATGAGACAGTTTCAAAACCGATTAGTAGGAAAGTTTCAATAATTAATACATCCTATATTGTTCTTTGTAGTAGTTATTCAAAGTACAAGATGAAGCCATGATATCCCATCAAAACACTATTAGTACGAATCTTTCTTCTCTTTTGAGTTAAGAGAAGTAGCTCTATATCTATCTTTACTATTTTGTATATACAGATACAAAATGGTCCTTCATTTGTATCCTCTTTTTTGTTAAGTTTTATCAGAGATGGGTTTTCCAGTAAGGTTAAGCTCAACTGACTATGTTATAGATAATATCATCACACTTCTCTTCTGGGGTGTTAACAACTTAAGATTCCAGATCAAAAATTAAAGAAAAGCAAGGCCTACAAGGACAGCCAACATTTTGGCCCAAGCCTTTCAAGGTCAGTGAAGACTCAGAACATAAGAAAACTTGTACTCTAACATCCTATAACTCAGTTGTGTATAGATGTTCTGATCAAGGAGATTATGGGGACCCAGAGGAAAGAGACAAACCATGTGTGTCTAAAGAGAGTCACATGGAAAAAAAAAACATTCTTTCAAGCTTTTACAGAGAACAAATTGGTCAAAAATGGCAGTGACTCATCTACATGGGCAACACTGACAAAGAATCTACAAACTATGGTACAGGACTTTAGGGTAAATCCTCAAGGAATTTGACTTACCTTGTCAGATACAAAAGTTACATTTCATCTTATGTAAGTCTTGCTTTATCTTGGTCTTAAATATCCAGTAGAAAAGTATAAGCATGAAGTATAAAAAGCAAAACGATATTAATATGCTGAACTGTAAATGGCTGAAGTCAACAACTCTGACATTGCCAGTCCTACAGATAACCTACTACTATTATGGACTGCTGGACTTATATTGCCTTATGTTGCTGAATTCATGCATGTAAAATAGAAACATAGTAGCAGAAATATACTTGGAATTGATTTTCATGTATTACTTCATTACTGCCTTAACATATACTGTAATATTTTATCTAATGAAACAAAGTGTAATTATTAAAATTTATGAACATTTTAGCATTTACAAAGTGTACTAACTAAAGAACGTTTTTCATGCTAAAGTTGATGGTGCCTATAAAATACTTTTGCACATTTCAGTACAGACTTTGAGTAACCAGTTGAATTTTACAAACTTTGAATTGTTCAGGTAACTACTGCCTAATCACCCTCAGTGTCATAAAATTACATTGACTTTTTCATTAGCAATGAGCTCTTTAAATAGTAGCTGCACTGTGTTCAAATACATTTAGAAACCTTAATTAGCTTTTAGTAGATACATTAGTAAGTAAAGAAAAAGTACCTTTAACTTCTATGAGTAAAAGACAGACAAGGACTTAATTTGAAATGTCTCTGGTTATGGCTTCTGTTTATTGCAATGAAACTCAAGCTGAATGAAAGCAAATCAAAAATTTTTGAGAAAAAGCCTGTAAGCCTAAATATTTATACATTACAAAATAATAAAATAAAAATAAAAGTTCACTTTGTGGGTACCTTCCATTGAACAAAACATTTATTCTGAACTGAAGAAGCATCTCAAATATATAGAAATATTCTCTGAGATAAAATATTGTAGTTTACAGAAAAGTCAATTGATTATATTAAAGCATTCAGATGAACTAATTTAAAATGCCATTTTAAAGGAGACTAAAGAATATATTATAATTAAAATAACATCATATAAAAATTATTGGGGAAATACCAATGGTATGGCAATATATAGATAGACTAAGATATTGCTAAAATTATATGACTGTACAAAAAATAATTACTGCATTTATGTCAGTTTCAGCCTTTGGTAACTTGTATAAATAAAATATTTACTTAAACCATATACATGATTTTGTAAAAATAATTACATTTTTGAATATTATTCTATAAATTCATTAATAAAATAAAACAATTATAAATTGCTAAATCAATCATTCAGTGAATGGCTGTTGGGGAAATTATAAATGCATGCATATGGCTGCCGTGGTCAGAATTTGTGTTAAAATATATTTTAAAAGCCAAACTCACTTCTTGGATTACATAAGGCAATGACATACTTCAAAGAAGTAACAAGTGAGCAGCTGTTTGAATTGCAGTGTCATAAACTGGAACATTAAGTGTGTATTTACCACTCAAATAATATGCTTTGTCTATAATATAACATTGATACAGGTCTTTCTACAGTTTATTTGTACATTTTACTTTACTTCTGATACCAAAACAGAACATATATTAAAACTATTCCTGGAATATATTTAAAAATCTGCTTTAATATACAGAAAAGTAAAACTCTAATGGGTATTTTGGTTTAAATCTTCTCAAATAATTAGTTTGATGAAATGATTAATATTCCAATTTTTGTATCAAAATGATTGATAAAGTAATAATGGTCATAATACATTCATTTCTCACCATTTTAACGTAGATACGAGTGCAGGCCAGATAGTGTAGAGGACTAAACCTTCTGCTTAGGCACACAAAGGGTCTGTTGGTCCGATCCTGGGCCGGTTGTGCTGGTCCAACCTCCGTGGCACTGAGACAGTGATTGAGACTGGGCGTGGTGGCCTGTGCCTGTAATCCCAGTGCTAGGGTGGCTGAAAACAGGAGAAACACTGTGAGTCTGATCTCTGTAATGAGACCCTGTAGATCCAGTACTAAATATGTAAAAACAAAATACATTTGAAGGGGAAATAATCATAAGTGGTTAATAAATATCATTATCAACATTTTATCTCATTATAATTGATGTGTAAAAGGGTTACTGAAATTTTTATTTCCAGTCTATTATTAACTGAGTTTTTATTTATTTCTTCATTTATTTTTTATGTCAGCTCAGCCTGTCCTGAGGGCAGACCAGGCATGGCATGTGGTGGCCAGGTATCAAATTGAGGTCCCCTGCATCTGCCTAAGCTTGCCTAAGTTGATGCTTTAGACCACTGAGCTATCTTCCTGGTCCCAATGAAAAAATTAGATAATTTTAATCTACTTTTTTTCAGCTTAAATGTAAAATACCAATAAGTACATTTTATTTCAATCTCTAAAATTTTATTTTGTTAGCTCTATCTACAAATACAGATTCCCCAAAAATTGTCATATTTTTCTCACTTCAGAAAACTTATTGAAACATTTAATTCTAGTAAACCACCTCAGAAATGAAATCTGATATTCTGTTATAAATTATGTACTTAAATCTAGAAAAATCATATCACTATTGAATGTTGATATAACAGCAAAGAAACAAATGCGACGATAGCCACACTCAAAATAAATTAAAGCTTATTTCGTCTTCGTTTTAAAATTGTATTCTTCCTTTTTAAAAAATATAACATACAGGATATGTCTTTCATATTGCTTAGGAATTTTTTAAAAATTGCTCATAAGATACAAGATCTTTTAAGGCTGTTTGCAATTTAATTGCATTTCAATTTGTTTCTTTGACTTGTTGAGTAATCTGTCCAATAAAGTGTTTTTTACAACTAAGGATGATGAAAAGTGAAATTGACAAAGATGCATAATTGGTCTCTTTTTATTAGGATCTTCTGTTCAAATTTTTATGCAATTTTCCTGTATAATGTAAAACTTCAAATACTTTACAGATGGTATTTAAGTGTTTTTCTCTAAGCTGTTTCAGTCCACAGTATTATGTTTTACGTCTTAGAAAATGTAATTAGAATCTAAGGAACCAAGATTATGTTGACAGAGTTCACTTTTTTTCTTGTTTGAATAAGTGGAGCATAAATGGCCATTTTAGAAATAATCAAAATGACTTTACCTGTAATCAAATTTAACCTCCAAAAGTGGGTGAGATCTCCCATGAGTATTTTGGAAAAAGAACCCAAAAAAGAAAAAAAACAACAGTTTTTTGCATTGACAATCAACTTTGATCTCAAAGGTATCTAAGGAAAAATTCTAGGTATTAAATATTAATATCTTGTAGCTGTATTTTTTCCACACCTATCCTGAATATATCTGAACTATTGTCAAATAAAGATATCTTTAAAGTCTTACAATTTTCTTCATATGTGATAATTATTTGTCTAGACAGTTCAAGTAATTGCTCAAGTATTTGTCACAGACACAAGAAAATATTTGTTCTAATAGTGTTTATGGACAGGATATCATGTCTTCATCTTGTACTCTGAATAACCACTAAGAACACAATATGCAATGCATTAATTATTGAAACTGTCATACTAGTTGGTTTTGAAACTCATTGCTATATGTTTCTTAGTAAAATTATAAAAAAATCAAAAGACATCATGCTGAAATAAAAGATTCTCTTACTTAGGTATTAATTCAGCCTAGTACCAAAATATTTTGAAAATATTCAAAATATATTCATTTCAATTGGTCAAGCAATGACCATGACACATCCACATGGCTAACATTGACACAAGATCTATAAACTGCTGTACAGGGTTTCAGGGTAAATCCTGAGGGATTTGACTGACCTTATCAGATACAAAAGTTATATTTTTGTTAAATAGGTCTTGCTTTGTCTTTGTCTTAACCATCCAGCAGAAAAGTATAAAAGTGAGGTATAAAAGGTAAAGCCATATTAATATGCTAACTTGTAAAAGCCTAAAGTCAACAACTTCTGACAGTGCTAGCCCTGTGGATAACCCACTACTATTATGGATCACTGGACTATATTGGATTACTTTGATGAATTCGTGCACCTAAAATATTTGAAGGCCAATGGATACCCATCTCTGACAAAAGTAAACAAAAAGGAGAATATAAATGAAGGACCATTTTGTGTTGAAAAAAAAATATGTATATACAAAACAGTTACAGTAGATATACAGCTACTTTCTCTTAGTTCAATGAGAAGTTTTGAATAGTGTTTAGATATATTATGTTTGCATCTTGAACTATGAATAACTACTATGAACACAACGATATGTATTGCATCAATTATTGTAACTGTACTACTAATGGGTTTGAAACTATCTCATTGCTATTTGTTTCTCAATAAAATTGATACAAAGATGAAAAAGAAACTGTCTTAAAGCGATTTGCGTCTCAATAATATTAATATTAAAAAAAGAAATAGCAAAGTAATAGATGGGTAGGAGATTAGATGGATGCAAGAATAATAGATAGTGAAATAGAGTTGAGATAAACTATTTTATTAAAATTCTATAGATAATTATAATTTCCTATCAATAATTTTTGAGAGGGCTTAACTAAACAATTTATTCTAGTTTGCTTCAGACAATGTACAAATCAGAGAGATAAAAACATTATGTTTTATAGATGTAATAGGATAT
>PVKA01042535.1:0-17357 GCA_004027165.1 Ctenomys sociabilis | reverse complement strand
GGGAGTTATTCAAAGAAATTGTCGACCATATCCATTTACAGCTCAGCTTAATATTATGGGCTCACGATGTATACTTCATTTTTATACTTTTATACTTTTCTGCTGGATGGTTAAGACCTAGGTAGATCCAAACTTATATACCAACACATGAACTTTATATTTCCTATGTGGTCATTGAAGTCTTCTCAGGGTTTATCTTTATGAGTCTTTATCATTATGTTCACTAAGCTCAAAGATTTGCAATCCAATAAGTGCAAATGCATCTCTTAACAAAAACCATTTATTTTTGTGCCAGTGTTAATTGCCTATTCAGTATCCATTGCTTTTTCTCCTAGCTAAGAGCAACCAGAATTTCTATCCATGACAATTCTATTTCCTACTTTCCTAGATTCCCTTGACCCTGGCTGCTGTGGTTTGGGACTCACAAGGGCAATAACTTATCACAGAATACACTTTCATAAAATTATTTTATAATGGTCACTCAAAGAGTCAAATACAAAACTGTGCAGGAAACTGTCTACACATTAAAGACCAAAGATTCCAGCTGAGGGCCTGGATCCCAGGGAAACGTCCTACATGGGTCCACCTGGAGACCTACAGCCCATAATAATGCCACTCACAAGTTCAAGTAGAGGCCTAGAGCCCATGACAATGTCTCGTACAAGTCTATTCCAGAGATCTGTGCGGGGAAGACCCACAGCCCAGTGGTGGATGGTGGAAAGTCTGAGCCAGCAGGCTGAAGGGTCTGCACTGAAGCCAGGAAGCAATGCTCAAGATCAGAACCACAGCTCCCCACAAAGGTACCACAGCCATCCTCAGTGGCGGTGAGGTTCCAAGCTCCTCCAGTGATAAGGAAAGCCAAATTTCCAACAGGAAAGCTAAGATTACAAGTTTCTCTAGGATACTGAGTAGAGCACATCTTCCTCCCTGGATCTAGGAAGCAATGCTCAGTAACAAAAAGGTCTCTAGCTCCTTTGATGATACCAAGTTCATCTAAAAAGCCAGCATGACAAGCTCCTCCAGGAAAACCAACAGCCCTGGTGGCTCCTAGCAGCTCCCCAACTACCTCCTAAAGCCTCTTCTCAATCGGTTCTGTTGCTTATGCCACTGGAAATAAGCTTCCGCTGGGCCTCCCAAACCCAGCACCACACTGGTTCAGTTCGGCTGGGTGTTATAAGCTGGCCACTAGCGAGCTGGCAACCCACAACACTGCTGTTATCTGGCGGCATCACCTCAGGATTACGACGCAGAGCCATACTCTCAAGGATGTTAGTGAAAATGCATAAACACTTGCCTGTCATACAGCAGCCCCTTCGTGACCATGAGGTGACAAATCAGGGTGGAAAGGCCAAGAGCCTTCCAGTGGTGTAAAGGTGATGATCCCCTAAATAAACACCATCAGCTAGACATTAACAGGCTGTTTTTTTTTGTCAGATCATCGTTTTATTGAGATATTCTTATGTTTCTTAGCTAGATGGGAAGTTTTTACATAAGAGAAAAATAATTCTATGTATTTAGGTCTCTGAAATTTGAGTTTTATACAACTTGCCATGAAAGCATTCTTATCAGATGAAGTTATGCAGTTGTTAGGTTTGGATTGAAATTATCTACTTATATATTTTACATGTAATTGCTGCCTAGTAACATACTTGCTCTTTGGGTATTGAAAGCTACAGCTATTTATCTAGCTGTCTATGTATCTTAGAAATTGAGATTTGTATGCATTTAACTTGATGCATGGACAGATTACAACTCTACTGCCTATGTGATCAGCCACCAAGTCCTTATTTTTCTTCATAGAAGTTTTGCCTTATTATTTGAAAATCATTAAGACCCACAACGAAATTTAGCATATTTTTTCCCATGATTTTTTGAACTAAAAATAAACTTTAGGAGAGCAGAGAACATGAAATTTTTGGTCTTTTTGAGCCAATTCAGGTTTGCCTTGAGCTCACTTTGTGTCCCAGGCTGGTCTCAATCTCACAGTGATCTTCCTGCCTCAGCCTCCTGAGTGCTGGGATTGCGTGGCTGCACCACCGGGCATGGCTGAGCGTGGCTATTTTTGCAAACATTTTTATACTCAATTCCACATCAGGGCCTAATAAACAAATATTAGCCAGGTATTATATAATAATATGCAATATAATACATATGGTGATTATGTAATACATGCTATGAATCCAGCCTTGGCAAATCCGGAAAACCAAAGGCCTCTGTCACCTTTGTGCCTTCTCCCTTATCTCTTCCATGTGTTCTTTCTCTACCCTGGGGAGCTGTGTCATAGATTAAGAGCCACAGCTTCCTGCATCTTCCACTTGCCCTCTACTTAGGGCATTCAACACACCTTCTGTCCTGGAGTCAGTGCTCAGACAAGTGTGCTACAGAACAGTATTTTGTTCTCTACTGTTATCCAACATATTGCTATACTGGCTGACTTGTGTTTATCAATAACAACAATAATAACCCACATTTAGTCAACACTTATTAGATGTCAGCATTGTTGGAAACATCTTAAAGACGGATGCACATGGCTGTTCAGTTGTTTAACTTAAACACCGATGTAAGTCTATGCAATAGGTTGCTATGTTGTCTCCAGGATTCACATAAGGAAACAGAGGCTGGAGGTTAAATTGCACTGTTTATGTGGCTAGCAGTGCTAGAACTCAGTTAAATTCATTAAATCACATCCTTAATTATTATGATGGTGGTTCACAAAGTTGGGTCACCAAACCAGCAGCATCAGTGTGAGCTTATTATGTGCTACTAATACAAACTGTTGGACTTAGGGCCAGAAAGATATCTGAGCAGACTAAACACCTGCCTAAGCAAGTGCAGAGATGGTGTTCGATCCCCAGTATGGCATGCCACACTGACTCCGCCCACCTCACTGAGCTGGTGACTGAGTCTGGGTGTGCTGGTGCACACCTGTCATACTAGTGCTTGGGAGGCTGCAAACAGAAGAATCACTATGAGTCTGAGCTGTGTAGTGAGACCCTGTGCCAATTACATAAAAACAATTTTTAAATGAAGCAAATATTTGGAATTGATCCCAGATCTGCTGAATTAGATACCCTGGAGAGAAAGCCCCACAGTCTTCCTTGCGACAACTTTCTAAATTCTTCTGTTTTTCGCACACATTTTTGAAAACTATCATATCATACTATGCAGCCTCAAAAGGGTGAACAAAATCAGCAGACTTTTATAGTTTAACTCAAGGAAATAATTAACTGCACAAATCTCCAAGGATATGAAGATGGGAATTAATTTTCAATAGGGACTAGCTGCTCTCCATTTCTTTTAATCAGAGGAGATGGATGAAAGCATGAATGGATCTTCGTTCTGTATTAGAAATGACAATTTTCCATATTTCTATTGGACATTGAAGAGCATCAAAGTAACAGTAATGTTGGGAGGATGCTCAGCCACATAAGCAAAAATTAAGTGTTTGAGTTAGTGAAACACCGTGACTAAATTCTTCAATTGGAGGCTGGCTCCTTCCAGTGAGGGTTTTAAACCTGAGACTGGTCTTCCAATCATTACATTGATGAAATAAGAAAATGTAAAGTAATTGTGTTGTTAAATTAAAACATAGTATAGCAAGTTTGCTTAACTATGACAAACACATAATGCATTCCTTAGCGCACCATACATGAGATTTGAAATTGTTACTCATTTGTGTTATTTTTGCCTTGCATTACTGCTTCTTTGAGCCCAGATGATCAAGTCTTGAATGTATGGACTTACACAGTTGTGATTAATTGGAGTAATTAATGTATGTGTAACAACTTTTGCTGAAGAATGTCTGAAGGGAGCAGGAAAAAAAGCAAATTTATGAAGCAAGATTTGGCTGGTTTTATATTAGCATCACACGCGAGTTGATTTTCTTCCAGCAAGAAATTCAGCCTTCATTATGGCCTTTAGTTAATAATGATGTGGTTGGATTTCACAAGTGAACTTCCTTCACCCTAAGGAGTGAAATTTAGCAGATATTTTCCAAAAACTATTAGCTGCACTAAAGAAGTTAAATGATACTATGACAACATGAAATAAAGTAGGACTTAAATTATAAGGTGAATTTACCAATTACCTTTTTCCTCTTTCCATAAAAATGCTGAATTAATCTCCTTTCTTTTGTTTTTTCTTTCTTTTTCTGTCTTTCTTCTCTCTGTTTTGATGTTATAGCATAACTCAAAAAAGTTTCAAAACTGTTTATAGAAATGCTCTGTACTAAGAAAAAAAGGCCAAGATAAAAAGAAACTTAGACATAGCTTAAAAATTGCTACTACTGCATTCACTAAATGACCTTCAGCAAAATTCAAGGTTGTGAAGAAGTAGTATCAAGAATCAACTAATTGAATCAGGTCCAAATAAAAAGCTGTATAGCAGAAGAAGCCAATCTTCAGAGTAGAAAGGAAATTTGGTCAGGTCTTCCTCAGACAAAAGACTAACATTTAGAATACATAAGGAAGATTAAAAAAAATAGACCTCCCAAATAAAAGGTAATGAAAATATGGGCACAGGAAAGGAATGCAGTGCATCCATGACTTACAACATATTTAATTTGGGTACTTTCACGGGTGCAGATGGATCTTGAATTAAGAACATTCATAGATGTACACAAATCGAAGAGGTAGCTCACTGTAAGCTTAACCTTGTCCCACCATTTCAAGGTAAGTGTAGATGGAAAAGTAGTTTATTTACAGTATTTGTGTGTGTGTGTGTGTGTGTGTGTATGTGTATGTGTGCTGTTTTTATGTTTTGCACTATACATTTGTGTCAAAGTGTGTAAGACCAATTCAACCTAAGAACCTTCTCCCAGAATGGATCCTGTGCAAAAGTAAAGGACTTACTGTAAGCACTTCTTGGAAGAAGCACAAATGGCCAATAAACAGATGGAGAAATGTACAACAGTGTTACCCATTAGGGAAATGAAAATTAAAACCACACTGAGGATCTGTCCCACCCCAGAAAAAAATGCTCATAATCAATAAATCAAATAATACCAAACACTGGTCAGGCTACAGAAAATAATAACTCTTCTATATCTTTGCTGAGAAGGAAACTGGTACAAGTGCTACCATAGAAATAAGTATGGAGTCTTTTCAACAAACAAAAACTAGAAATTCCATTCTGTCTGGCTATTTGTCTCCTAGGTTTCTTCCCAAAAGAGGTAAAGACCCCATATTGCAGGAATATATATTATATATAATATAATACATATATAATATATAATATATATATAATATATATATTATATATATATATTATATATATATATTATATATTATATATATATATATATATATATATATATATATATATATATATATATATATATATATATCTGTGCTTGAAACAGCATAGTCCTTAAAAGCTAAATCTTGGAAACAGCCTGCAAGTCTGTCACTGTATTAGATAAATAAAATGTAGTATTTAAACACAGTGGAATAATATTCTCCCACAAATAAGAATACATCTGAATTATTTATAGGTTGCTCTGTGAGACTCCGTGGGGAAGCAGAATATGTCAGACACACAAACATACACAACAGACCTAAAATATAAATAAAGAGCAAAGTAAAATATGGATAATTGGAAGCAGGGAAAAATCTTTCTTAAATGGGAAGGGGAGTAAGGGATGGGGGACTGGAAAGGGGTGAGGGAAAGGCAGAAGGAATTTAGATGCTCAGTGTCCACATACTAACTCCCCACAAGGAACATAAACAATATGGATGCAAACATGTACTAGTCCATATTAAAAAAAAAAAGTAAAAAAGAAGAAAAGAACTGCGCAAATCTCTTCTGCTGAATGCAAGGAATTCCTCCACCCTGTTGTGTGGAAACTTGAAGTCCCACATAGGAGTGAGAAGGAAGTGGAAACAGAGGCTGAGGATCCTTTTACCAGTTATTTTAGAGTGGCTTTAAGAACAAGCAAGCTTCTTTGTCATTTGGGTAACTGGTAAACCAAAAGGCACACCGACTTTTAAGTTACCAATGGAAAGTGGTAGCAACTGTAGTTAGGAAATAAGTTTGGTTCTCTTTCCTCATGATCATCTTTGTATTTTATTTACCTGGTCCTTCTTTTTTAAATCTGTGAATGCCAAGCATGTGCTAATATTATCTTAATATTTATGTTGATCTAAAATCTTTCTAGCACATGTTAATCTCTCTCGATATGAAACCAACCAGTTTATCTGAGTATTATTCATCCTCCATAGGATGCTAAGGAAAGCAATCACAGAGGAAAGGAGAGGAGAACAGTGTTTAATATGCAGAATTAAATCTATCAGAAGGGAATGGAGAAGAATTCTCAGTCCCTACATGGCATTTCGTTTGCTTGGAGAAGCATCCTTCACACCTTTGTCACTGTGACAACTCGGTTTTTTCTCGATTACACCCATTCCTGAAGCAATGGGGGCCTGTGCCGCTGCATTTCCCCACCAAAATAAGGATGGGAGCAGCAAGTGCTGGGAGGAAGAATAGCACTATCTGTATTTAAAATTCCTTAATAAGAAAGGATTTATGATTTCATTGTACATCACAGCTATGCTGAATAAAAAAGTCACAAAAATCAGAGGTTATTACAAACTGTGGTGTGGGAAGCTGCCAAATCAAGATTATTCCAAAATACTCATTTTTTCATTAAAATCATGGACTTTCTATGAGGGTTCAGGCTTGCTTTTAATTTGCCTTGTTTTGCCAACTCTCAGTTTCATATTGTGCCTAGTTATGTTCTGTAAAGTGTATCACTTAAATGTCTATCAAAATGCCAGTCTGCGGCGTGACGCCGAGCCCCACAAGGCCAGAATGTTTACAGCTGATACATTTCTGTAGCTCTGGAGAAACAAGAGTCCTGCTACTTAGTGGTGCTTGCTAATACTGTCCAAGAACAGAGATTACAGTTCTGTGTATGCAGAACATGGTGTGCATGACCTTGGGATGTAAGTTAAGTCTCTCCCAAGGTATTTCATATAGTGTTCTATGACTTCTTCCTCTATTTTGAGCACCATTTCTCACTCAGTTATAACCATTAATGACATAGATTCCTTGTGAAGAAATACAGTATGCAGTGAATGCATGTTGAACATGTACTATATGCTGCATGTAGGTTTATGCAGTAAGGAGAGTGGAATACCATGGTAAGCACATCTGGTCTATATGTGAATACACACAGGGCACCAAACGCTGTGAAAGGAGGAGGTGGTGAGCGTCACCAGAGCCCCAACAGCCCCCACGCTGCGTGAGAGAGCCTGGAAGACATAGGGGGTGAGTCTGCAGGGGGAAGAGAAGGCCAGAAAAGGCAGAGAGGACGGGAGGACACTGAAATGGAAGATTTCCAGTGCGGGTAGCTGAGCACTGTGGGGTGTGAAGCTTCCCATCTCTGGAACACTCTTGACTTGGAGTTATGAAGCACAAAGTGTCATAAATGTAGTGAGGAGATCAGGGTGGATGGTGGCTTACTGTAGAAATAAAGCTAGGAGATTTTATTTTGCTAGAGGATGATTAAACAAGAATTCAAAGAGTTTATTACGATGTTGTTAGGGATGTAATCTTATTCTTTGGATACCAAAGAAGGCAAAAAATGTTATGTAGGAGAAAAATCATATTGATAATTTAGAAAACTGAGGGTAAGAGAATGAAAAGGGTAAATGAGTTTGAGGATGCTTTCCACATTAATCTTGCTAAATGAAAAGTCACTTCTTAATTGGGGGGTGGGCGACTGTGAATGATAATTATAACACCTGTGATTGTGCTAAGGTTTGCATTTCCTAAAGGCAGACCACTGAGTTGTTAATGTGCTAGAAACTTTTGTCTTTTATGCAGTTATATATTTATTTTGTGATAAGCTGAATGTTTTTGTGTTCTCCCTATGCGTCTGTCAAGATCTGAGCACAAATAAGAAGAGATTTGGAGGACACTGTGATCCTACCATGAGCGGCCACCTTCTGGGTGGGATCAACATTCTTTTATAAGAGACCCAACTTACCTCAGCCTTTCTGACTGTTGAAACTGCAGAGAGTAGACGGCTTTCCATGGACAGTGAATTTGTTGGGGGCCTGATATTTTCAACCTTCCAGCATTTCAAGCATGAAAAACAAGTTTCTTTTGTTTGTAGACTGTTCAATTTATAACATTTGCTATTTATAATGTTGTTTATAACGTTTGTTATAATATTGCAAACTTACCTCCAGACTAAGATGTGTTATCATTAAATCTTAGTCTGTCTCCTTGCTACACGGTGAAGAACATGAGGATAGGACCCATTTATGTTCGTGATTCAGCATAGGTTTTGATGTCTATATTAGTCTACGATGACTGGAATGACGCCTGTGATTTGAACATTCAATTTCCAGACTTTCATGGAAGTTATTGCTAGGTAATAACTTTCAGGATGGCAGAATTAATACATTTTTATCCTATATGGTTATACTAACTGTACTAAAAACAACTGAGAGGTTCTATCTCTGCCTGGTTGTCATCTTAAAAAAAATTAGTGGGAAATTACTGAAGCTTCATTTAAGGTGGTGCTGACGGATGGCCTCAGAGCTCTTCAAGGTTCTTCTGAGAGCACCTGCTTGCAATAGATGCTCATGCCAGAAGACAGAGTGACACTGACTTATGTCCTTATCAGTGTTCTTAGCCAAAGGGACATTTTAGGTCTGTAAGGCAGGAGTACGAGAGCCAAGGAAAGGCTGGAAACAGAAATTAGAGGCAAAGAAAAAATATGCTGCTGGTGGGCCCATGAGGACCTGGGTTTGATCTCTCATACTGCATGCTGCACCAGCCCTTGCAGGGGTTCGAACAGTGGGCCACCAATGCCTGGCATGGAGGCATATGCCTGTAATCCCAGCACTTGGGAGGCTGAAACAGGAGGATCATTACAAGTCCGAGCTGCTTCTCAATAAAAGTGTGAGACTGTATCAAATACATTAAAAACAACAAACAAACAAACACACGCTGCCCATGAGATGGTTCCAGAAGTTGGCAAAGAACCAATCAGAGAACAGGGTTAGGAGTCAAAGTTAGATAAGTGGTCAGCTCATCCTCTTTTTGCAAGCCTTCTGTTGCTATTCTTGCTTGACTGATACACTATAATTTTTCTTGATGATGTTTATTTAAGCTGTCCTTCTCATCCAGTGTTTCCCATCAGAAATATTTTAGAGAAATCTCGTCCAGCCAGCATTTCTCTTTTCCCATAAAGAGGCAAAAATAAATGAAAGATTAAAGAAAAGAAGAGAGAAGAAGATATTGCAAACTTACTTCCAAGACCTCACAGGCTTTGCTCAAAGAGTAAACAAGTGACCGTTCCAGTGCAGAACCGAAGGAAATATCCAGCCTTGCTTGGGATAGGGCGTTGTTAGGGAACAGCCAACGAGCAGCAAACTGTGCTCCAGGCTCGTGGAGCAGATCGAGAGAGGAACGCGCACCTGCAGAACCTCCCAAGGACCCTGGAGAGCGTCTGGTCCAGGGTTGTAGGACTTCTTGACAGTTCAGCTCTGAGAGGTGCTGACCACGACCTGCTTTCTTCTCTCAGTATCTCAGCGGGGTTTTTCTCTACCACTCTGTGCTTTTGATTTTTACCAAATTTGTTTCTGACAATTTTGTTTGATGTTGTTCTTGGTGCCTGCTAGCCCCGTCTTTCTCCTCTTTCCTGACCCTCGTGTCTGAAGCTCTGCCGCACACATAGAATTATCTTTTATTTTTTATTTTTATATTTTAGGGAAGTGTCTAATGGGTGTTCAGGGTCTCACTACTAGATCGGACTCTAGTGATTCTCCTGTCTACACCCTCCCAAGAGCTGGGATTACAGGTTGGTGCCACCACAGTCTGTCTCAATTGCTGTCTCAGCGTGCCCAGGGGCGGGGCAGGCATGAACATGTAGAATTAGACCTGGAAGTCTTTCTTTTGGGATCTTGCTCTGCTGGGCTTCTGCGGGTGAGCTCCTCTACGATGGAGAGCCAATGCTTCACAGAGGACAATTCTCAAGAGTGTGGGACTGGTTCTGAGCATTCCTGACCTCAGTAAACCTAGTATTCCCACATGTATCAAGAAAGGTGTCCTACATATATTTTAACTGTAGCACAAATTTATTGTAACCCCCTCTTTGTTTTCTTTTCCAAATCTATTTATTTATTTATTAGATATAGGGTCTTGCTAGCATCTTGGATTCATAGTGATTCTCTTGTCTCAGCCTCTCCAACAATGGGATTATAAGCATGCTCCACCGTACCTGGTTTCAGAGCCAGAATTGAACTTGGGACCTTATACTTGCCAGGAAGGCACTTAGATTGCCAAGCTGTCTCTCCAACCCTGATTGTTGTAACCCCTTTTATAAAAAATAAAATCTCTGGAGACTATAATCATTTTTTTAAACTTCAGTTCTGGGATTGAACCCAGGGCCTTCCCTCTGCACCATCTTCCAGTCCTTTAATTCTAAACAAAGTTTGAAATAGTGTCTTACTGAATCACTAAAATGTATTTCGGTGCAAACATCCAATACTCCCGCCTCAGATTCTCAGAGTGCTGTCCTGGTCATGTTGTGTAACAGTCAGATTAGGTTCATCTCAGCTTCCATTTCTCTGTACTTTCCAGGAGACAGAATGATTTCTGTTTTCATGAAACTCTCAAGCCCATTTGAGTTAGGCAGCTGTCTCTTGTGTGGAGTGATTCAAATTCTTTGTTTTCGACAGAGATATACATGTTTATCGCAACGTAAATATTTTATAACAATGAAAGCATGCCAGGAAAAAAAATATTAAGGAAATAGTATGGGTGCAGGGAAAATCTCAGTGAGTCTGTGTGACTGATCTGCAGTGGAGTAAACATTGATTGAACATCCGTGCTTTGGATCCAAGCCCCACAGCCAAGGTAATCAATTGTCATATCTTATTTATTAGCTGTTATTCTACAGGATTTTCCCCAGCCATTCTTTGCTCTACTGTTTGTTTTCCTTCTCCCAAATCTTACAAAAATAGTATGCACCTTATTGAAGTTTCTTTCTCAGTACTTAGTATCTACCAAGCACCCAGGTATGGCAGAAACTTGCAGAGGATTGCTGTGTCATCCACAAATAGCTGCTGCTTATTAGCATGTGACACATTGCCTACTGGCCATCACCAACAGCACTTCCTCCCTGTTATGGTCTATAGCTGCACATCTTCCAAAGCCTCACGAACTCATCTATGCTACTTTGGAGAGGTGACAGGGTCAGGGGGATTTGGTCACCATCATTGCATTGGTGCACTGATGAAATCATAGCTGGTGCTGTGAGGAGATGGGCTCTGCCTCAAGCAGTGAGTCACAGAGGCTGTGGCCTGGAAGGCCCATCTCTATCCCTCCCTTCATATTCTCTCCACTGGCTGTCAGGCTTTGGGCTTTAACCAAATGAAAATAAGGCACTGCCTAATGCAGAGGTGAAGTCAGGAGATACATTCTGCAGAATTTCTTCTTTTGTGTAAATCCAGTTTAGAGTTTGTCAAGAAGTGTTAGAAATTTAGCAGGCTTAAGGGAGGGCTAATTCATTATTTTCCAAACACACTTTTATCCCAGTATGTGAATAGATATAAGATTCAGAGCAGTATCCTGGTGTGTCCCCTAAGTGCTTCCTTGAGCTTTGATCCCAGGTTCTCCAGTGCCTTCTCAAGTCCACAATTTCTATAGTAAATATTTTATACTTGATCCATATAAAGTGGCTCTAAAAACAGTTATTGATACCTACCTGACCCACCTGATATCTTTTTTTCTTGCAAGTTTTTCTCTAAGAAATACCTGTTACTTAAGTCCTAGATTCTATAGTCTATTCAGAAAATATTTTCTTCCTCTTTTCTCTATAATAGATACTTCCTTTTTTTCCTTATTTCCACTTTCCTGACTTTTTTCCTCCCCTTCTCTTTTCTTCCCTCTTTATTTTCTATCTTACATTTGTATCTTTCTGTCTGTCCCTTTGTCCTCTCTCATTTTTTCCTTCTCTCCCTGCCTGCTTCCCTTCCTTTCTTTCCTTCCTTCCTTCCTTCTTCCTTTCTTCCTTCCTACCTTCCTCTTTTCCTTCCCTCCTTCCTGTCCCTCCCTCCCTCTTTCATGTTTTTCTTCTTTCCTCCCTTCCTTCCTCAAATATTTATGGAGAATTTTCTCTGACTCTCTATTATAATTACAACAAGCCACCTTAACATCAGCACTATAAATTCCTTGTTGTTTACTATACTTATGGATTTTTATGGAACAGGACTTTGGATAAATCTCAAAAGAGATGAATTTCTGGATTCCACAACAACTGGAAGATTATTCACAAGGGAAGATTCAGATGCCTGTACATTGTGAAGACTGCCTTACTCAAATGCCGGAATTCGACTAGAACACTTTCCTTGTGTTTAAACTTCTTGACAGATAGCTGCTGAGAAAGGTGTGGAACAATGGCCTAACTTACTGGTGAAGAAGAACCAAACATCTCTAGGCCATTATAAAACTGCCACCTGTATATCAAGTCCCAGGGATATGTTACATTTGAAAACAATAAATATGAACTACCACTTTCCTCAAATTTCTTTTTCTTCTTTTGGCTACCATTATTCAATAACTTTGTTAACACTGTTGAACTGGTTTGGCTAATTGCAACTGATAATTTCTAAATTTAAATTCAGTGAATGGTTGCAGTGTGAAGCAATGCCAGAATTGGACACTGAGGATGTGATATTGAAAACGGACAGCCAGTCCCTCAGACACAGGACTTGGTGCAGTTCATGGCAGTCAGAATCTGTCATGAAGCATTGCAGCTGCTGGCCTGAGGGCTGGACCTCTGGGGGTCCGTGGGAGAGGGGGGTCTTCTTCATTCTAGATCCTGCCTCTTATACTCATGATGCTGACACTGAGTTCCAGTTTGAATTGGTTAAGCGCACCGGCATAATGCAACAACACTTCCCTTTTCTGTAGACCAGTGTTCTTTTGGGCCTTTTACTGAGCAGGAATCTCTGTATATTTCCTTGTATTTCTTTTGATATATAGCATGTTTTTCTAACTAGCATTTTCCAGGAATTAAAGGAAATATGTACACTTGATATGATTTTCACAACCATTAATTGAATTGAATACTTTCTATATAAAATAAGAACTTAAAATTTTCAATATTGCATAAGAATGACTCCACATCAAATGATTTATAGAAGACTGAATAGTGTGGTTTTATTAACTTCCTATTCTAGTTAGCGAATCTCATAGAAGTTATATTCAGTGTATTGGAAATCCGTTTCTTCAAAAAAAAGATATTGAACCCTTTCACAATACTGTGCTGGCCGTAGAAATTAAATTCTGAGGGCAACAGATGTGAGCTTATGCCTGTCTAGGTCATATGACGTGGAAAGGGGTAGAAATAAAAGACTTCGCAATTACTTTCCAATATTAAATTGGTAAAGTTCAGGGCATAGGAGGGGCACAAACAAGGAAGTCACTGACCAGAAGACAGAATGAGGAAGGCATCTGCTACCAGGTGGCACCTGGGGGATGCAGGAGAATATGAGGAATCTGCAAGAAGTGCAGATTCTTGTGGAGCAAAACAGGAGTAACCTCTGTACTGAATCATGGAGAACCAAAGAGCCTGGGAAAATACTGAGCTCAGTGAGAAAATGGGAGCAAGGTCTGTGGTAACACAAGACAGAATTTAAGAGAAAAACGAGGTAAAAGCACAATATAAACAAGTAAGTTCGGTCTTTGTGTTGAGGAAAGTTGAGACTCATTGGAGAGATTTTCAGCAGTGAGCTGACAGGATGAGAGTTACGTTTGGAAACACACAATGAAAGAGTGTGTAGAAGATACATTAAAAGCCTAAGAAGTGATGTTGGCCTCAATTTTGTTAGCAGAAGTGAAGACATATCCAGCCCGATTAGTTTAGAATGGAGAATCAATAGGGCCTGGTGATTGAATCTGTGAAGTCAGAGGATTCAGAATCGAGGATGGCAGATCTCTCAGGTGAATCACTAACTGCCTGGCATCTCTGGTGACCGAGAGTAGAAATCAGAGGCAGAGGCTTAAGAGAAAATGGCGAATCAGGGCTGTAAATTAAGGTCAACACATTGCTTCTTGTTCCCCAAAAGGCCTCTGCAGATGTAATTACTCTAAGGGGCTCACAATAAGTGAGATTAGGCAGGGTGATCCTTTTGTGATCATAGGAAAAAGGAGGCAAGAATGTCAGAGAGAGAGAGAGAGAGAGACAGACAGACAGACAGACAGACAGACAGACAGACAACAGACACAGAGACAGAGAGAGACATAGAGAGAGAGAGACAGGGACAGAGAGAGGAAAGACAGAGAGAGAGGAGAGACACACACACACATACACAGAGAGAGAGAGAGTGAGAGAGAGAGAGAGAGAGAGAGAGAGAGAGAAAGAGAGAGAGAGAGAGAGAGAGAAAGGTGGAAGATGAGGATGGAGAGACCTGAGGAAAAGCAGGAAGCTGGGAAGGACTAAGTGGAAATGAGTTATGACCCACATCCCTGCTGACACCTGCTATGAGGACTGTAGACCTGAAGAAAAAATATATGATTGTATTTGAATTACTGTAAGCTCTTACATTTGTGTTTGCTAGCATAGCTGTAGAAAACGCAGGTGTGCTGAGTGGTAAGGTCTTTGGGACATGCATGTTAAGCCACAGGGCTTATAGAACACATGCGTCTTCTACTCAGGAGTGAGAGTGGGTCTCAAAACTTGAACCAGAGATTTAAGTGGCCCTAGACATGATGAAGATGGAGGAGAATGTGTAGATGGTCACATGGAATGAAAGATGTCCTCTGCGTGCAGCCAGGGGAGCCCAGGTGGAAATTAAGAGAATAGATGTGTAAAGAGCCTACAGAATAAGTAACAAGGTGTGCTAGGACAAGATGACATCAAGCTGTAGGAGAGTGGGAATAATTATATGAAATGTAGATTCTCACAGAATGAATCTTTCAAGGCAGATAGGGGCAACCAATTTATTCCCAAGAAGAGCAGAGAGATAGGAAAAGTGAAGGGAGGAAAATATTTTCACATTGCCCCTGCCTCCAAGCTTGCCAAGTGAGTGGGAATTTTTCCGACTCTCCCTGCATGCTGGTTTGGTGAATGTGTTGGAAAGCCTTTGAATTCTAACCTCACGCTGCTACATCCAAAGCCTGCATCCCCAAGACATCCTAGTCAGCGATTGGCCTGAGCCGCCCCAGACCTACCAACCCAGCAACTCCCCGGAGCCCCTGCCCCAAAGCCTGCCCAGCAAGTGAGAATTTTTCTGACTCTCATGGCCCAAACCACCCTCACCTGGCCTGGTGAGTATGTGGGAGAACTTCTGCACTCCCCAGTGCTCCCTGGACCAGGGACTCAACAGAGGGGAACCACAGGATCACAGTCGTAGAAGAGCTGAAGCAAAAAGGAACTGAACACAACAGCTAGATCCAGGCCAAGCATAATTGGATAATCTCAAACTTAATAGACTGGCACCCAAATTTCATTATGCCTTAAGGTAATAATTGGACCAAAGCTTTACACCAAAGATCAGAGGTCAGTGCCATATAAAATGACAAAGACAAGGAGAAAAATGCAATCTCAGGTCTCAAGTTCACCAATAAGTGCTGAGGACACTAGCTCAGCTAAAATGATTGAATTAACAGAGGTGGAAGCAAAGAAACAACAGCAGAAAGGTATAGAGGATCTCAGACCAGAATTAACACCTGAAAGAGAAAAAGAAATATTTGAATACATAACTGTCGGGAGCCGCTCTGAGATGGCAGCCGCTTTTGGCTCCTCCGCCCATCGTGTCTGCTAAGATAGCGCCCACCTCCGGCTTCCGGGTTTTTGTTGCTGTGCCTGGGCCCCTCCTGTTCAGAGAAAGGCCCACCGTTTTTTATGATCCCACCAATGCTATTTAAACACGTGTGCAATTGTGATTGGTTTGTGAAATCTATATAGCTTGCTGTATCACGAGATTCGCCATGCTTGCACGATAGGAGCCGTGGGTAGCGGACGCATGTAGAGGCTTGCATCCCACTCGATAAAGGCTTGCTGAACCCGTTGCTGAGTGTCCGAGTGTCTTCTTCTGCGGGTCGGGGATGGCAACGGACAACTTGGTGGCCTGTACGGGGACTCTGCCTAGCCTGGATCGAGTTGGAGATTTGGTACGTACCTGCAGGTAAGCGGAGGCTTAACCTGGCCCTGGGTGGTCGCGACACCGTGGGGAACGTTTGTCCTCCCGTATAAGGGGAATAGGTTTCTGCCTGAAAAATAAAGGCGTTTGTCCTCCCATATAAGAGGAGTGGTTCTTCTTTCGCTATGGGTCACGCACATAGCTCTCCAGACGCACCTGAGACCCCGCTTGAGTTAGGAGAGGTGAGACAGGCTCTAGAGAAAGCGAGATCTGAGAGCTCTCGTGGAGCGTCTCGATGCCCCTCTGAGCCTGATCCCACAGACCCTGATATCGAAGGGGAACCCGAAGAGGAAGGGGAAGATGACCAACAGAAAGATAGAGAGAAATCAGGAGGGAAATTGCGGGATAAAGGCCCTTATGCTGCCCTACACAAGAATTTGCACCGCTTCAGCATAGGGGAGGAAGTTCCCCCTCCAGGGGAGGGAGGTGCCATATGGGAGGAGGAGCGTGCCGACCATCGGTGCCTCCCCCGCCCTGGGAACCGCCCCTCTGGGGCGGAGGCTCAGGAGGCCTGCCGGCCTGGCTGGCCCCGCCTATCAGGGGTGATCCTTTCAAGGCCGCCTGTGGGAGATGACCATGACCCAGTCCGCGACCCGCACGGATTTTTCCCCGTGCTCCAGGACCAGGCAGGGCAGGCGTATTATCAGCCGTTAGATATCAAACTGGTCAAAAGCCTTAAGGACGCTGTCGCCACTTATGGCCCTAATGCTCCATTTACCATTACCCTTTTGGAAAATGTGGGGAGAGGGAAACTGACCCCCGGAGACTGGTCCCAACTTGCCCGGGCTTGCCTGTCACCTGGACAATTTATGGATTGGAGGGCGTGGAATGATGAATATTGTGGGGATCAGGCACAGACCAATGCAGACACGAGAGGTGCGCAGCGTGCCTGGAACAAAGACATGCTTACTGGACAAGGCGCTCATGCCGACAACCAAACCGGGTTCCCAGAGCCTGTGTATGAACAAATTTCTCGGTGTGCCCTGGCCGCATGGAAGCCAATGCTGGCGAGCATTCTGCCTGTCTCACCAAGATTGTACAGGGTACCACTGAACCATTCTCTGACTTTGTGGCTAGGCTGCTTGATGCAGCGGGGAAAGTTTTTCCGGATAGAACAATGGCTGAGCCTTTTGTTAAACAATTGATCTTTGAACAGTGCACCCGCGAATGCCGAGCAGCCATCACCCCTCATAAGAA